>APFE030731676.1:108817-122333 GCA_000404065.3 Pinus taeda | reverse complement strand
GATAGAAGACAAAAAGGTGTTGCTGGTAAAGGTGGACACTTTGAAGAATATTGCAGATGCATTGAAAAAATCTATGAGTTCTGAGAAGTTCTCTTGGTGTAGAGAGACAATGGGCATTTCAGGGCTAGAAAAATGACTAAGTTGTCTTGTGGCCCCCTGTGGAAAGAAAACAACAAGTGGGAGAATGTTGGGTTGTGTTATATTCTTTCCATGACTAGCCCACATAGTTAATTGTGGGGGTTAGAGGGGGGGAGGAGCCCCCCTTCGTTGCGCCAATTGTGTAGGGGGGGGGGCATCACAGGGAGTTTGAGGTGTACACATAACCCCACTTTATGGGGTCTGGGGTAGCACCTCTGAAAATTTTGGTTTTGGACCATATGTTAGGTTGGCGGGACCCACTTATGGTTTTGTGCATGATTTTCGAACATGTTTTTTGGACACGGTGGTTTTCGGTCCATGGTATTGGATGCTTCAGCATGGATAAATATGTATTGTAATATTGAAAGGAATATAATAAAAAATCAAGCTAGTAGTCCCGGTTTTGGGATCCAAGGGAAATCTTTGTGTATATGTGTTTTATGTGTTATGTTCTCACATTGTTTATTTTCTGTGTTTTAGAATTCGTATGCAGGTAATTTCTATATGGGGTTAAAATCTACTGGGTCATATCTCCACATAAAACTGTTTTGGAACTTCAGTTGTTACAAAATTAGATCTACCTCCTACCCTACTTCTCCAGAGTTGCAAATCAAAGGGCCTAACTAATTTTTGACTTTGAATTGAGTTCTTTTCTTGGCTGATACAAAATTGAATTCATTAGAGTTCATTATTTGCCTATAATACTCTAGAGAAATAACCTCATGGGGAGGTATTGGGGGACTTTGTATGGGGCAAGCTGGCACCCATAGATTTTTATCTCAGTATGGTTTTGGTAAAGGTACCAATCTCCCACTTTACTTTTTTTGGAAAACTGGAGGACTCTTTTGATATCTTGACTTATTCTAGGTGGAGCATTTCCTGTTAGCATGATCATGACTGGGTGGACAAAAGAGTCAATGAAGTCTGTATAAGTCTATGGTGAGAATACTTGTGGAAAAGTGGTGTCCAAAATATGACAAAACTGGGCTTCTTGGCCTTTTTATTAAGTAACGGTAACTTTTTGGCAGGCTATTTTATGAATGAATAATAGGTGGTTTTAGAGGGGTCACCTGATCTACCTCCGAACTTGACACGTAGCAGTCGGTGGGTTGGGGAAAACCACCATATCGGGCGGGTAAAGGTCGGTCGTCTAGTGCAGCCGATATGATTGTGGATCGTCGGATGAGGGGGATGGTGATCGGATGGAAATCAGGCGAGGGAGGTGCGCGGGTGATAAGAGCATGGGCTTCAGGGGGCGGGCGAGTGCTTTAAACTTCGGTGGTTTGGGATTAATTAAGACTTAATCATGGATTTAATTGATCGAGGGGGAGGGGTTTAATGACGAGATTTATCTGTTTTGTCGGGATATGGGGTAAATGGTATAGTTTATATTTAAAACTAAGGGTTGGGATATTTATTTAGGGTATTTATTTAATGTACAAGAAAAGGTATATCAACGGATTTATACAATTAAGTTAGAAATTAATGTGAAATGAGTGGATTGAGCATACCCTTAGAATAATGTAAAATTTGTGCATTTTATTCACATACATTTGATACTTAGGATTAAACACTTTTGTGGGTTTTTTGAATGAAATAGAATTTAACATGGGAGCTTTTTACTTTTCCTAGGAAAATGAAGTTTATCCTAAGGAAAAGGAGTTTTATTAGGGTAATGTAGGGAAATGAATTTTATAAAGGGGATTCTAACACTTGATGTCCATAAGTTATTAAGCCGAGGGTCTGGTCCCACCAAAAGTCAAAGAAATGCTCTGAGCCTCTTTGACTTGAAGGATTTAAAGTACTAGAACATACTTGTGGATAGGAAATTAGTAAGTAAGGGGAAAAATGAAAGAGGGGGAGTTAGTTAGATTAACTTGCAAACCTTTGTTTTTTCTTCCATAATTGATCATACATATTGAAATATGTGTCTAAGCATGATCCATGTGTTTCGATCCAATCAAATTTATACTTCTACAACCTTTCTTCTACTTACCCATTACTTACCCTAACATTTATTCTTCATTTTAGTTGGGTGTATTTAGACTAGAAAACCCTTATCATCCATTTTTCTTTTGAAAAGTAATCTATCTAATTCTAACTTTATATCATCCAAGGGCTCATATTAAACTAATGAGCTCCTTTTATTTTATCTACCTATCTAATGATCTACCCAGATTAAATTGTTTGGTCAGATTTTATTCTCTATCTATAAACATAAAATTCAAAGCATGAAATAATCAATATTAAACAATCTGATTACCATGGATTGTGGCATGAATAACAAGTTGCACACAATCATTATTATGCATAAAATTAAATAGTAGTGACATTTAGACTTGCACACTTTCATGGTCTCTTTTTGTTTTTGGGGTTCATATATTTTCATTTTTTGACCTTCTCTTATTCTGTTTGTCCTTTGATATTTCTTTTAGGACATACCCTCTTTACATTTTTTAATTTTTTAATATGGAAAACATTTGTAGAAAGCAAAGGTATGTACAATATTACAAGGATTAACCTTAGTCATTCAAAATTATGACTCCTTTTGGTATAGGAACCTAACACACTGCATTCAGGATGGCTCATGTCAAGTTCATGAACAATTCAAATGAAAAATTGGATATCTATAGAAGTTGCAGAAAGTGGATGGCACCCTAAGCAGATGATGTAATAGGACCTTCTTCTGTTCCTGAGTGATAAATCACACAATGACAAAGATGTTTTCAATGACAAAGTTTTATAATGTTTTAGAACAAATATTTCATATTAATGTAATTTTTATTTCCTAAATGTAATATTCGAATAAGAAGATAGTTGGTCCTAAAGTAGTTTAGAAGTTTGATAGTTTTGTAAGTGTCTTTTGAAATTTTGTATAAAAAAGACTTTCAAATGCATTTGAAGGGTTTTGAAATTTTAGACCTTAGAGGAAAATACAATTTTATACTTTCACTTTTCATGTGTTGATGAATAAAAGTTTTCATAGTGATTCCAGAATTTGTTGGTTGTAATAAGTTTTTCCAGTTTCATGTTGTGCTTATTCTTCCTTTCATAGAAGAGTAATGAAGTTGTTGGGTTTTGATTTTATAGTGCTATGAGTTTGAGTTTATATAAATTAAAGTTAGAAAACATTAAACATGCACTCCTCTTTCCTGGATTTCATTTATCATTATTCATATCTATTCTAAAGTTGAAGATAAAAGATTTTGTGCAAGGTAGCCTGCTAGATGAAACTTTACACTATCACCTCTTTCTGTACATTCTTAATTTGTATCCAACATTAGAAGGCCACTTTGGAAATATTCTTTACATATGGAAATTTCTAGCTTTTTATGAATTCATGGGATAGTCAATTAGTTCTTTTAAAGTTATGAATAAAGTTCTTGGGCATTGATCTCCTTTCAACCAGTGATTATCTCCCAAGGTACAACACATACCTTGAAAATTACAGCAGTAAGAGCCAATTTTATTGGAGAATGCATTCTGAAAAAAAATACAAATTTCTGCTAGAATATCCAATACACACTCTCCAACGTTCAAGTTGCAAATGAGATTCCTTGTTCTAATACTAATTGTTGGAAATTAGATCACTACTTTGGGGGGGGGAGGGGGGTCGCAGGACGAATCAATCATACAGGAAATTACAATTTTTTCTCAAAAGTATTAATCTTTAACCGTGCATAAACCAAAACACAGAAAGAAATGAGAGCATAAAAAATGAACATGAAACATAAACAAATATAACACAAGTATATCTGATGGAAAACCGCCTCCAAGGAAAAAAACCACACATTATTACTATGCTACTCAAATATTTTATTATGTCAAACAATTGTTTACATAGAGATTCAAATGGCCACTTTCAAATGGATATTATTTCTCATGCAGATCTAATTTCTACCATCTGCTAAAGGCCACCACGGTCATTGATCCTCGCCCGAATACTCCTGAAATAATAATTGAATATATAGGCTCTAATTTTCTAGAAGCCACCACGACCAATGACCCTCGTCAAGTTTCTCCTGAACTATCCAACCAACATTGGATTGAGAAAATTGCTCACTTATATTGATTTCACCGGAGTCCTCCAACTCACTGCTCTATTTGGTTCATGTTTCATACATTTTCATACCGGAACGAATAACCGCTCAACTTGATCGTTGTAGTAACATATCATCAAAGAACAAAATGAAAAAATAATCTCTAATCTCTAAATACACCACAAACTGTAACACTGTCTCTCCACACACTTCTACCAATCCACACTTCACCTTCTCACTCACCACATCAAGATGATGTCTGAAACGTATTATGATTATCTACTACAACACTTGGGAACTACTTCAAGAATTCTTCCTTAGACAACTTAGACAACTTGCACACAATGCTTCAATCTTACAATCACTCCACACACCAAGAGAATCTACCAACTCTTATTGAGTTTCCTCCAATATATAGATGAACTCTAGTGCTCAAATAAATAATTAACGAGAAATATTGAGCTCCACAAACTTTGTTCATATGCTTTATTTGATTCAGATTCAACTCATTGACTTGATCATGCCACTAACTCCACTTGCCTTTCGATACTTTCAACTTTTATTAGCTTCAAGAGGTCCCACTAACCTTTTTGAACATATGTTGAAAAGTTTCCATTAAGAATGTCCCTATCATACCAAAATTACCTTAGTTGCATGAGGAATGCAGAGACAAACTCATAAGAAGGCTTGGTCGCATGCACAACACTACACAAAATCAGTTGGATCTCCTGAGTCACTCCCACAGGCCTTCCTGCTAGAGACTATAAATTTTCAACCTCTCCCATGACTCACCATCCATGCGATTGGGAAAAGGATAAAGGAAAAACTCAATCAAATCATCTCAAGACTCTTCCAAACTTCAAGAAGACCTCCATAATATCCTCAACACACCTCCAAGCCTATGTAACAAGTATGCAACTAATTATGTAGGCCAAGAAAATCTACAACAAGTCAATGACATGTAGATAATATTTTTCCCAACTCCTTGTCATGACCAATACCTCCATCTCCTCAAGAAGCAACAAAAACTTGTCAAAACACCTCCAACACCTGTAGCATCATCTCGAGAACTTGTAACAACATATCTAACTCCTATAGCAGCATCCTCAACATATGGAGCAACAAAATCAAGTCATCCATCTACCTCCAACACTGATAGAGGCATCTCCAACACATGCAACCACATCTCAACAGATGTAGAAACAATTCTAGTGCCTCCAACACATGTAGAAGAATATGAAACACATGTAAAAGAAATCCAACCCCCTGCATCAAAAACATATTCAATTAACACAACATGTGTAGAATCCATCTCTACTCAGCCTTGAAATCACCTCAACTAAGTCATGCCACAACCAAGTTGACATCAATTCCAACCAACAAGACCATCAAACAAAACACTCATCCCACATCAAGAGGAGGAATAATCATCATCAAGTAGACATAGGGCATATGAGGAACAACAACATGACCCTGTTAATAATAATTTCAACACTACAATGCCAACAAATTACAGTTCACGAGACTCCACTTATAGATTAAATGAGCATCCAAGATATGAGTACTCCCCAAACATAGAAAACACATTGAGAAGTTTGAAGGAAAAGATAAGAAGTTGCAATGAAGGGTAATGAAAGGATCATTTAGTTACAAGAGATCCTTTCTAGGGCATAGAAGAAAGAAGAAAAGGTTAATATAATCATCCTTTAGAGCTTGTCAGATTTGCAGAGACACGGAGAGCCAAAAATTTGTTATGCACATGAGGACAAGACTAATTGAGCATATGGTAGCAGGTCTCATGGCGAGCATGGATTAGATAGGGATGAAACATTAAGAGATATAAATTCCTTAGATACACGTGATCAGAGAGGTATTGAACATGGGTTCTACTCTAGTTCTAGTTCAGACAAGTATGATGGACATCATCACTATCATCCTTACAGGAGGAGTGATAAGGGATATTCACCGGATGAGTTGAACGAAGCCATGCCACCTACATTTGATGGAGAGTCAAAGAAACCAAAAGATGTAGAGGCATGGCTTCCTCAAATGAACAAGTTCTTTGAGGTGCATGATTACACAAAGAACATGAATACAAGGATAGCTATCTCTAGTCTCAAAGGGAAAGAAATTTTTTTGTGGGAAGATGTGAAGTGGGTTATGTTGGAAACTAGGACAATACTGAGAGCGAGGTGAATCAATATTGTAGCACTTTTACCAATTTAAAATATATTTTCAATTTCTGTAAAAATAATAAGATAGTAAAGATAATTTTCCTTCATAGCTTAAATAACCATAACAAAGATCAATAATCGCAATGGAACACACAATAACAAGTAATTTTCAGAACTGCCCTTCAATTCATTCACAGGGAAAGCTACAACCTGTTGTTACAATTTCTCTAGCTAAAACTAGTAGGAAGATACAACTCCCTGATTTATCAACTATAATTAAATAGATATGCAACCCCAACTATTATCCAACACCCACTAGAAGGAGCATCAACCCCTGATAAGAAAACTACAACTTTCTTTAGACACTCATTATTCTATCTTTCATCTGATTTCACACTAGGATCAATGACTACCTTCTCTACTTTTAAAAGAAATTAAATCTCAATCACCACTTCAAAAAAAAAAACACCTACAACCATATCTAATTATTGTGAACACTATACTAGCACCTTGTTGCACCCAAAGCTCTCTCTCAAAAAACTTGTATCGATTCTGCTTGATTAGGCCTGCTTTTATAGATGTTTCTTGTTGCTAACTTTGTATTTTATTTTTTTAATTTGTGCATGAAGAATTATTTTTTTCCTTTGTTCCATTCATCTCACTATTCTAGACTGTGTTTTCTAGTTGTGGCTTAATCTCCAAGTCAAACTGACCTTTACTACCTTTCCTGCAACTTGAACTGAGTTTCTATGCTTATGTTTACATTCTATCTTTTTAAAGAATTTAGTAGTGCGAATGTTATTTTTATTTGCATTTAATTTGGCTTAACTACCAAATTTCACTACCAAAACTGACAGCTTCGTTATTCTGAGCTTAAGCTCACTTTGCTAGCTCCTTTTACCTACTTTCCACAATAGGACCAGTCTCTGCAGCCACTGGTTTAGGCCCTAGCCATTAAGCCCTTTCGAGCCCTACGTGGACCAATTTCCTTTGTTAGTTTCTCTTATGTTGTTGGTCTCGCTTCAATGCGAAGAAACCACATGCTACGAAGCCCCCAAATTTTTTATTAATTTAACTTTTTTAACAAGCTACATGCTTCTCAGATCCTCACATGGGTCCACTTTTCATTGTCGTCACACCCTTGGTCGTGTTTCTACCTGAAACTATCCAAGGAGTTGGTGCTTACCCATTCCCAGAGCCTTTACTACTATTTATATCTCTGTGCCATTCATTTATTTATGTGGAATAGGGCTATGTGTGGGCGCTTAGCCTGTAGCTCCCTTCCTCCCGATGCATTAATTTATGTACACTATTATAACGTATCGGGGTGTAACCTCTGGGTTGTCGTTTCCATGGGGGTCACCTAGAGTTTCTCTAATTGGTTGTTGTTGTGCCACTGTGGCTTAGTTCTTGCTTCACGACTCCTTTGTCTAAGCTCATTTAATAATCTAGCTAGGGTAAAACTTATTAGATGAGCTATCCTATGGGCCCTCCCACTTTAGCAGGAACTAATAGAATGACTCTCTGAGCTTAGTCAGCTCTGATGTGTCCTAACTCCTATCACTTGATGCTCTCTATCTATTCCATTGTAAATCTTTCGGTATCATATCACAAGGATGACATCACAATCACATCACTCCTGCAACATGTCGACCTATGAGTGGTGACATGTATCACCTATAAAAGGGACACATGGGTGCCCAAAAACATTGAATCCACTTGCCACATGTCCTCTTATTAGTTGATTCTAAAATCACTATCCTCCACTATTTGGGCCAATCACAAGGTGCCACCTATCCTCTTTGAGGAAAGAGAAAGGTCCTTCAGGGACTTGCTTTGTGACCATTTCCTTTGTTATTTTATTGTTCTCGTAAACTATTTTGTTCAAGCCTTTTTTCCTCGACAACATTTCTGAGTGGATTGTGGTTTTGGGAATAGTGTCCCCGGGGTGGATCTCCACCATCAATCTATATGATTAATTGTGCCAGAAACCACTTCCTGTGGCCATAAATCCTCTGTACATGGTGCTTTCAGAAAGATGCCATGTAGCCCAATGCTTAGTTGTGTGTGTCCTTTCCAATCTTTTGATCTTCACCCTTCAAGATGCCTCCATTGGGCCACACTGTAATATGATCTTCATTGCTCGCTTGCCATTGGGTAGTTCTTAGTTGTCATGTCCTAACACTTACCTCCTAGTCCATCCCTTTATGCACCAAAAGGATTACACCGAGGTGAACTTGTTAGGCTAACACTATTGAGTGGGCTCCACCCACTCAGTGATATCCCAATGCTACAACTTCGCACCATATTTGAAATCTCTAAGGTAAGCCCATAGGGCTAACCTAGCAATCAGGCTCTACCTCTAGCTAATGAATAATGTCTTCATTGCTACTATGGCTTCCACATCTTCCTGGAGCTTTACGTAGAGAATCCACCATATTTTCCGCTACATTTTGGGAATGTGCCAAATTTGGCTATGCGCAAAGGATCCTCCACACTCCTTCTAACATTTTTTGGCTGGACTAATCTATTTTTTTACCTAGGAGGCCTTTCTAGGACTTCCATATATTTTTGGAAATAGATTTCAGAGCTCTATCCATATGGGTGGCTTATAAATGCATCTAAGATGATTTAGTGATCCAAAGCTGATCCAGAGCCATTGCACTGATTCTAATATTTTTCCCTTCCTGTCTACCTAAAACTTGCTCCTTGAGGAATTTCTTTGACACCTGTTCCTTATGCTTCCACCTATTCCACCCTATTGACATCAATGAAAACATATTTCCAACATTCTCCCCCTTTGGCATTGATGGAAACACCAAAATCGAATAAAACATAATTTGATCTTGTAGGAACACCCTTAGAAAAGATGAGTGTTTCTCCCGCTAAGATAACCTTATGTTGTTGTGTATCGTTGTTGTGCTTGCTCACCACTATTTCTCATTTGATCTTATAGATTTCTCCCCCTTTAGATTTCTCTGAATTATTTTTTATTCCACTAGATCTCTCCCTCTGCTTTTTATTTTTGTTTGATTTCATTTCTTTATATCTCTCCCCCTTTGGCATCAATGGAAAAGAAACCACCATGCTCCACTTGTCACCATACTAAATTTTTCAAGTTGATCCTTGTGGACCTAGAAGCTTCACCTTGATTCACTGATTATGCAACAATTTAATTTCTTCCTCTTAAAGAAAGATCTTGCGTAGGGGGGCAATAGAAACAACACCTAATCTTTGCCTTAAATATTGAAATTGTTCTCTAGGAAGTGGCTTGGTGAAGATATCAAAACCTTATTTTTTGGTAGGAACATACTCTAGCTTCACAATTGTAGCTTTAACTTTCTCTCTCAATAAATGATACTTGATGGGGATATGCTTTCTTTTTGGAGTGAAAAACTGGATTCGTTGACATCCTAATTGTACTTTTTTTGTCACAAATAACGAGGATCAAGAAATAATAAAGAACTTGTATATCTTGTAAAAGTTTGCTTCATCCTCAAAAGTTGAGTACAACAAGAAGTTGTTGCAATATATTATGCTTCAGTTGTAGATAAGGAATTAGAAGCTTCCTTCTTGCTCAACCATGAAATTAGACTTTCTTCAAGAAAGAAAGTAGCACCACTTATGCTCTTTCTATCATCTACATCACCTACCCAATCAATATTAGTATCAATAGTGAATGAAAAATTGTTACCTCTTGGGTACCACAGTCCATAGTCCATTGTTACTCTGAGACACCTAAGAATTATTTTGGCTACTAATAGATGACTTTGTCTGGGAGCTACTTGAAATATGCCAACTATAAAAATGACCTGCATGATTCCTAATCTTGAATTTGTCAAATATAAAAGGTTTCCGGTGATGGATCTATATAAGGTCTGGTCTAGTTTTGGAGATTTATCTATATTACAAAGATTGCAACCTGCTACCTTTGGAGTTCTCACTAAAGAGAATTCTTCCATGACAAATTTCTTTAGCACTTCCTTGAGATACTTGCCTTAAGAAATAAAAAGGCCTCTAGGGGTTTGTGCTATCTACAATCCAAGGAAATATGGTAGCTCTCCAAGCATGGACATCTCGAAATTGACCTTCATATTAGTTGCAAATTCATTGGTCAATACATATGAATCAATATAAAAGAAAATATCATCAACATATACTACCACCACAATGATTTTTCCATCCTTTTCTTTGACATATAACTTGTTGTTAGCAGCACCTGTTTTGAATGCAAAATTGAGTAGGTAGTTTTCTAGCATGGAATACCAAGCTCTAGGGGCATGCTTGAGACCATAAAAATATGTATTCAGTTTGCAAACATAATATCATGGCTCTATTAGCTAAAAGCCTTCTAGATGATCTATATAAACTTCCTCTTTTATCTCTCCATTAGGAAAAGCATATTTGAAATCCATTTTATAGGTTTTGAATTTATTAAAACAAAAAAATGCCAAAAATATTCTTATTTATTCTAATATATGTTAGAAATAAATTAATGGAGTAGTGAAATACACAAAGTATTGTGGAAACACGAATACATACATGCATGAAACAAGGGAGACATAGATCTACGTGGTTCACCCAAATTGGGCTACATCCATAGAGAAACAACCAGTGCTTCCTTTTATATTATCTAGCAAAATGAAGAGATAAAACTGATAACAGATCCACTATAATTTCCTCTTCGATCTCACACAATATTCTCTCTCTTTCTTGCTCAGATTAATAATACACAACCGTAAAACAATTCCCTCATATAAACCAAGGGTTTCCTTCTAGGGGAAAACCCTTAAATTAACATAACTTCTACTGTCAGATCATCCACACCATGAATTACCCATATTTACTATGAAAATACGATATTTGACAACATAAATTTTCAACTATTTTTATCTTTGAGGGTGCTTCCCCTGAATTCGTGCTTGGGGGGAGGGGGGGGCAGGCTCATAAAGGTCACCAGCACCCACCGTAGACCCCCTTAACAGAGATGAAATGGGTGGTGTTGATTCCCCATTAGGAACATGGATCCAACATATCCGAAACAAAAAACCTTTGAACAATCAGGAAGATAATCATGCTCCACATCCAACAATCTCCCACTTAGAGACTGATTATATAGACTCCATTGTTGCTTCACTTTCTGG
This sequence comes from Pinus taeda, assembly GCA_000404065.3. NCBI lineage: Eukaryota > Viridiplantae > Streptophyta > Pinopsida > Pinales > Pinaceae > Pinus > Pinus taeda. The sequence goes on along the minus strand of APFE030731676.1, from coordinate 110,837 downwards.
ACAATGACTGTACTTTGACCTAGTTATTTCTCATATTCAAAGTCATACTTGAAGACCAATTGAAACTGAGAATAATCTTAGATTTCCCCTGGTTACAAATTTTGTTACCATATCTCTAGGATTCTGGCTAGTGTGTATCTTTTCGAGCTTAAATTGTCCATCTTTGGACACTGATCATATGAAATGGTACTTGAGCTATATATGTTTAGTATTGGAATGAAATTATGAGCTATTTTCAAGATGAATAGAACTCTGTATATCATTGTATAACATGCCCATCTCCTGATTCTTACCTAATTCATCCATAAACCTTTTCAACCAAATCATTTATTTACTAGCCTCTGCAGCAGCAACATACTTTGCTTCTTTTGTTGAAAGTGCAACAATCTTTTGCAATTTTGAAACCCAACTCAGAGTTGTTCCACCTACAGTAAACACATACCCTATCGTGCTCCTCCTGTTATCTCTATCACCTACCATATTTGCATCAAAATATCCCTGTAGAGCAATGTTTGAACCACCAAAGCACAATTCTCGATTTGTGGTACCTCTCAAATACCTGAGAATTAACTTCACTACAATCCAAATCCCTTTTCCTAGATTGTTTATATAACTGCTTACAACTCTCACTAACTGTGAAATATCAGGCCTTATGCAAACCATTGCATAAATTAAGCTTCCAATTGCTGATGCATATGGAACTTCACACATAGAATCCATCTCTTCTTGTGTCTTGGGACACTTCTCCTTAGTTTGAAATGGATAGCTAAAGGTGTAGTAACTAGTTTTTCATTGTACATATTAATTCTTTCCAACACCTTTTCTATGTACTCACTTTGAGGCAATGTTAATTTGTGATTTTTCTCTTCTCTAGTTATTATCATACCAAGGATTTTTTTTCCAAAACTCAAATCCTTCATTGCAAATGGATTTGTCAATTTTTCTTTGATCCTATCTATTCCTTGCATGTTTGACCCTACATCAAGTATGTCATCTACATACAATAACAGTATAATATAGTTCCCTTATTTAGTATAATCTTTTTCAGATATAAACCTATAATATTTTAGATACCACAACCTTGGAGCCTGATTTAACCCATACAAGCTCTTCTTCAATTTTCTCACTAATTTCTCCTTCTCTCTCACCTCATACAACTGTGGCTACTGCATATATATTTTTTCGTCCAAATCCCCATGGATAAAGGCTATATTTACATCTAACTACTCAATATGAAAGTCTTATGTTGCCACTAGATTTAGAATAGTTCTTATTGAAGTCATTTTAACAAGAGGAGAAAAAATTTCATGAAAGTATATACCTTTCTTTCATGCAAACACCTTCACTACAAGTCTTGCCATATACCTATGTTTACCTCCATCTTCTTCCTTCAATCTGTAAACCCATTTATTGCAATTATGTTTTCCTTGTAGACAATTTAACTAAGACCCAAGTTTGGTTATGCATAAAGTAGTCTATGTCTTCTTCCATGGCTCGATCCCATTTCTTCCTAGTTTCTACCTGCATTTCTTCTTTATATATTTTTGTTTCACCATAATTAGTTAACAATACATAATATAATGAAGGAGAGTATCGTTTTTTTGGGTTGTGTTATATTCTTTCCATGACTAGCCCACGTAGTTAACCGGGGGGTTAGAGGGGGGGGGCGGAGCCCCCTCTTCGTTGCACCGATTGCGTAGCAGGGGGGTCACAAGGGTTTAAGGGGTGCAGGTAACCCCACTCTATGGGGTCCATGGTATTGGATGCTTCAGCATGTATAAATATGTATTATAACACTGAAAGGAACATAATGAAAAATCAAGCTAGTAGTCCCAGTTTTGGGATCTATGGGAAAATCTCTATGTATATGTGTTTTATGTGTTATGATCTCACATTGCTTATTTTCTATGTTTTAGAATTCGTATGCAGGTAATTTTTGTACGGGGTTAAAACCTACATTTGGTATCAGAGCTATTTTGGCTTCAAGGGGACGCCTTTGTTGCTGAGGGGATTTGCTCGG
>APFE030731676.1:1993-103726 GCA_000404065.3 Pinus taeda | reverse complement strand
CCCCGTTCTGTATGCTGATTGCATAGCAGGGGGGTCATAGGGGGTTTGAGGGGTGCAGGTAACCCCACTCTATGGGGTCCAAGGCAATGCCCTAGAAAATTTTGGTTTTGGAACCTATGCTAGGTTGGGTAGACCCACCTACGTTTTTGTGCATGATTTTTGCACATCTTTTTAGATGCGATGGTTTTCAATCCATGCTTTTGGACGCAATGGTTTTTAGTCCATGGTATTGGATGCTTTGGCATGTATAAATATGTATTATAACATTGAAAGAAACATAATGAAAAATCAAGCTGGTAGTCCCGGTTTTGGGATCTAGGGGAAAATATTTGTGTATATGTGTTCTATGTTTAAGAATTCATATGCAGGTAATTTTTGTATAGGGTTAAAACCTACACATTTAGGGGGTCTACTTATCCTAGTGGATATTCTAACACCACTTTCAAGTGTTTGTTGCGTTTGTTTCTATTGTGGTTTTTGTTGTTGTTGTGGTTGCTAATTGTTGTGATTTCTAGGCACCTTTATTTTTTCTCTGATATCATCTAGCATTGTGTATTCTTTGTTTTCTTTTTTCTTTTTCTTTCCCTTCATTTGATCCTTATACAAGATCTTTTCATTGAACATGACAACTCTACTCCTAATGATTTTGCGATTTTCATAATCATATAAGTGATAACCAAAATCATTTACACCATATCCAATAAAGGTAAATTTATTTGATTTTTCCTAAATATTTCTTCTATTTTCTTTATTGATGTGGACAAAGACTTCACGATCGAAATAATTTAAAAATGATTGGGTTACCTTTTTATCTGTTCACGCCTCCTCTCGAATACCACCATCCAAGGAAAATGAAGGCCTATGTTTATTAGATAAACATTAGTGTCTACAACACCTTCCCAAAATTGTAAGGGCAATCCTGCATGTAACCTCATGCACCTTGCACGCTCCCTGATTTTTCTATTCATCATTTATTACACACCATTTTATTGTGGTGCTATTGGAACTATCTTATCTTTGTGAATTCCATGCTCTGAAAAATATTTATCAAACTCTTTGTTGTAGTATTCACCTCCATTGTCTAGTTTGAGACACTTCAGCTTATTTCCTGTCTCATTCTCAACCAAATATTTCCATTTCTTGAACATATTGAATACATCGGGTTTATTTTGAATACAAGAAATTTAGGTTTTCATAGTTGCATCATCAATAAAAGTGACATAATAGCGAGAGACACCTTTATTTTGAATACATTTGTATGCACAAGCTCTACCTTTTCACTCTTCTTTTCCTTCCCAACTCTGATAAATTTGAATCTCTTCTATTTTCCATAAACACAACTTTCACAGAATTCCAAATGAGCATGCTTCAAACTTCGCAAAAATATTCTTGTGAAGAAGATGCATCCCCTTATCACTCATGTGCTTGAGCCTATGATGCTAGAGTTTCGTATCTATGCCTGTGGAGGTTAAATTATTGACAAAATTAGAAATACTATTGCATAAATATAATGTACCAATATTTTCTCCTTTTTCTATTACCAAGGTTCCTTTAGTGACCTTCTGGGTTTTGTCTGTAAAAGTAGTTACAATACCTTCACCTCCCAACCACCCTGTTGAAATTATATTTTTCTTTAAATCTCGAACATGCCTTACCTCCTTCAATAGCCATTGGTTTCCATTCTGTTGCTTTATAAAAACCTTACCCATTCCAATGATGTTGCATGGTTTATCATCACTGAGACGAACCTGTCCAAAACATCCTTGGACATAGCGATGAAAATGTTTCCTATCAGGTGTGGCATGGAATCAGGATCCTAAATATACCAGATAGGCATCAATAATATTCTCTAATGAAAGAATCAAAGTATCTTGCAACACATCACATGTCACATTCGCTTCATGATTTTTCTCTTCTTATCCATCTGCTTATTTTCCCTTTCAAGATTTATAGTCTTTCTTCAGGTGTTCTTTCTTCCCATATTTCTAGCACACTATTCCTAATATTGATTTCGATCTTTCTTTTCTTGACTTACTTGGATTTCCTAGGCTCCTTCCTCTTTATATTTTTCTTTCCCTAGTCTTTTTAGTCAAAGGATTACCTAATGTCTCATCGGATCTTTTCCATCACATTTCATCACTAATGATGGCACCAACAACATCATCAAAATTTAAAGTACTAAATCCAAAGACAAATTTACTAATAGCCATAAACAAGCCATTCCAACTTTCTCATAATGAGCACAGAAATAATAAAGCCCTAACTTCATAATCAAAATTTACCCCTACAGAAATGAAATCATTCATAACCGTGTTAAATTCAATTAAATGATCAACAACATATCCACCTTGTAACACCTTCATATTAAATAGACACTTCATAATAAATACCTTATTTGAGGACAAGGGTTTTTCATATAGTTTGTACAATACTATCATTAAACCTTTTTTTGTCGTTTTATTTGAAATGTTGAATGCTGTTGATGCTACCAGGAATATCCGTATTGTTCCTAGTGCCTTTCTTTCAATAATATCCCACTATGCATCTATCATGCTCGTCAACTTCTTCAATTTTTTGCTCAATGGTAGTTATAGATCTTTGTGATATAGATAATATTCCATATGAATCTTCCATAACTAGTAGTTTTGGTCGTTAAAGTTATTGATCCTAAACCTACCCTCTTCCGCCATTTCTCCCACTTGAACCAAGAACCCTTCTCTCCTGTGAGTTTACCAACCAAATAAACCTTTGGCTCTCATACCAATTGTTAAAAATTAATTAATGGAGCAATGAAATACACAAAATTTTGTGGAAACAAAAATACAAAATTGCATAAAACAAGAGAGACACAGATACATGTGGTTCACCTAATTTGGCAAAATCCACGGAGAAATAGCCAATCCTTCCTTTTATATTATCGAACAAAATGAAGAGATACAAGCTAAAATAGATCTGTTGTAATTTCCTCTTTGCTCTCACACAATTTCCTCTCTCTTTCTCACCCAAAATAATAATATAAAACCATAATATAATTACCTCATATAAATCATGGGTTTCCGTATAGGGAAAAAAACCTAAATTAACATAAGTTTTACTGTCAGATCATCCTCCTAATGAACGACCTATATTCTCTATAAAATTACTATATTTTACAAGGACAATTTTCATCAATTTTTATCTTCAAGGGTGTTGACCCTGAACCCCCTCCACGGGGGGGGGGGGCTCATAAAATTCGTTGTCATGTCCCACTGGACCCCCTAACAATGATTAAATGGGTGGACTTTCCGCCGCGTTAGGAAGAAGGATAAAGTGCGGCTGAAACATAAAAACTATGAACAATCAAGAAGATAATCAAGTTCCTCACCCAATAGTGTAGCAATAGGAGCAAACTTTCATCATAATGAAAGACTTCTATTTGAGTATAGCCTTTGCGTACCAACATGGCCTTGTTTCTTAACAATTCTCCATGGTCATTTAATTTATTCTTGAAAATCCACTTTGTGGAAATGACATTCTTGTTGGCAGGACTTGGAACGAGTTCCATATTTGACTTATCTCTATCTATTCCAATTCTTCATTCATAGCCTTCAACCAAAGTTGATCTTCACTAGTTTGAAAAATATCGTTTGTTTCCTCCATGGATAGCAGGGAAACATGTGCTAGTGTAAGGGAATTTAATAGTTTCCTTCTTATCTACACACCAGTATTTAACTCACCAATAATCTGATCCATTGGGTGATTTTTTTTACATACCTTGGGGATCTATGGCTTGAGGACTGGAGGGATATTCCTCACTTTCTTCTACAACTCCCTCATCATTCTCTTCACCGATGTGCACTGGTTCATCAACGCTAGCTTTTTTGAGTTGTTTCACTTCTTGAACATCGTGCTCATCAAAATTTACATCAATGTTGTTAATGATTCTCTTTGTGACTTTTTTGTAACATCTATACCCTTTGTTTATGTGTGAACAACCTAGAAAAATACCTTCATCTACTCTAGCATTGAATTTGCCAAGTTTTTCATCGTTTTTGTTGATGTAACATTTTTTTCCAAAAAGTATGAAGTGTTTAAATGTTGTAGGTCTACCACACCACATCTCATAGGGAGTTTTGTCACTTTTTGTTCTGGCATGGGCTTTATTGAGAATAACTACTATTGTATGAATTAACTCTACACAAAACCTTTGTTGAACATTCTTTTCTATCATCATCAGTCTGGCTAACTACTATACCGATTTGTTTTCCCTCTTTCCTACTCCATTTTAGTAGGAATTCTCTACTATTTTAAATTATCCCTTGATTTCATTCTTCTTACAAGATTCATCAAATTCCCAACTCTACTTACCTCCATTATCATACCTTAATCTTTTGAATTTGTAGTCAGTTTTAGTGTTATCCATTGCTTTGAATTCTTTAACTTCTAAAAATATTAAGATTTCTCTTTGAGGAAGTCAACCCACATCATCCTATTTAAACCATCAATTATTAACATAAAATATAGCTTACATGTGGTTTACTACATTCTGGATGGTCCATACAAATCCATGTTTCCTAGTTCTAATGGCTTTGTTGAAGAATTTTCCTTTGCCTTGAAAGGAACTTGAGTTTTATTTCCTAATTGGAAGGATTTACAAAAAATATTCTCTGGCTTTGAAATCCTAAGAAAATCCTTAACAATGTTTTTCTTGCTTAGATTGACAATCTAGTCAAAGTTTAGATGTCCAAGCCTTTTGTGCCATAACCAACTCTCATCTTGTAAAATATCGCTTTTCTCTCTTTTCTTTCAACACATAGACATTTTTATTTGTTATTACAACTTCAAAAACTATTTCTCCTGTACCTGTGGACATGATTTGACAATTTTAGCTTTGAATATCACAGTATAGCCTTAACCACACATCTTAGACACATTGAGCATATTATGTTTCATCCCATCAACATTTAAAACATTTGTGGCTTTACCTTTTCCATTTGATAGATTCACCACTCCTTTTGCAATTATTTTTCTTGGAGCAATGCTACCAAAAGTCATGTTACCTTTGTCAACTGGCTTCCAAGTTATAAATTTGCTTCTATCTTCTGTCATGTGCTTAGAAAATTAACAAACCACATACCAATGGATCCCACCATTGTGAGAATACAAAGCAATATTTTTTTCTGAATTAGGTTATTCTATTATGTACAAAAGATGAAGATACAGATACAGTCAGGCTTTACAGCGGGAGCCTGCTGCCATAGATCCCAGCAGACAGGCTCAACCCTTTAGCCATGCGTACAAAAAGACTCAAAAATTCCCTCGCAGGGGAGGACCATGAAAGTTCCCACGCAGGGGAGACCAGCAACCAGAGCAACGACCAACAATCCCTTGCAGGGGAGGACCCAAAACCATCACAATAACCATCGGTCCCACGCAGGGGAGCGCCACGGAGGCTAGGTGCCTCATACCCAAAAGAACCCCAAAACCTTAACACTAAGACACGTAGACCCTAGAACATTGACACATTGACACGTCGACCCCAAAGCTTAGACACTAAGACTCGTCGACGGCCGAGACAGAATAAAACATAAACAGACAATGACAAGTGAATGAGGAAACCTAACCAGAGAAGCCAAGAGCCAACACCCGGACATCAATTCCCGAACTGGAGCCGCGTGCTATTATTCCAACTTCTCCTCATCCGGCTCCTCCTCTGGCTCCTCCTCCACTATCAGACAGGGCCTGTAGTAGTCCTCCTCCAGCTCCTTTGTTGCAGCTTCCTCAATCTCTGCAGGTGGAAATTTGCTGCCGTCCTTGTGAAGAGTCGGAGCCTCAACTGTCTTTCCCTTGTCTTCCTGTGTCGCAATGGCCTCATGGCTTTCTTCTTGCAGGGGAGCTGAAACAGGCGGAGAACTAGTGCCTCCTTCCTCCCCCGGTTCCTCAATGAACAAGACAGAGATATGAGCATTGATACGCGGCCTGGTCAAACAGCTATCAAAAGAGAAGATGGCCGAGCCAAAGAAGGGTGCCCTAGAGGTGCCAGAGGAGCTGGCTTCCATGAGTTGGGTAGGCTAAGAAGGATGAGTGAAGGCCGAGTTGGGGCAGTGACAGAAGCAATGGCAGTGCGAGTAGTGATAGGGAGGGCGGGATTCCTCTGCAGCGGGGCGTCGAGAGGTTCCCCCTCTACTGGAACCCCTGCGGCTCAGCAGCCGTGGGCGTTCACGAACCATGCTTGCGGGGAGATTCAGGGAGTAATTCAGCTGAATGAACAGGTTCGAGCTTTGACAAAATAGGGCAGGACCTGCTTGAACCAAGAACTGGACTCCGATTACCCAGAGGTCGGATTGCAGGCGGGCAGGAATGCAGAATTCAGAGAGCATGAGACCAGGAGGGTGGATAGGGCCATTGTTTATAGAGCTTCCAGCTCTACCTCGGTGGTCGTTCGCCATAAAAGCTGCAGTCAAATCCATTGCAGAGCTGAGAGGGGAAGCGCAGCCAAGAGAGGCCGAAGCGTTAATGCCTTCGGCATGCCAACCTATGACTAATAAAGCCACCGACCTAGGATTACCATTACCTTCGTTGCCCATTTGTGCCTTGCGCGTGATGGGCACGTGGTCTCCTCGGGACCTCTGTCCCATCAGCCGGAAAAACTTAACGATCACCCGCATCCGGGAGGTTGGCATCATGTTGGACCAGGTGTAGGCATTCCTGAGCTTGTGCATGATTTTTTAAAATGTCAAGAGTGCCTGCCTGTAGTGCAAGAGAGCTTTCCACCCCAATGTTGGCGAGTAGATCAGCTACTTTGTTGCCTTCTCTTCTTATGTGGTTGAAGGTGATGGCTCGGTTGTTGAGTAATTCCTGCTCCAGAGTTTCCAGCCTTGCTTCCATCCTCCAGCTTGTGGCTACTTTTTTTGCATTTGAGCCATTCAGGAGGTGCTTGGCCATATTGATCAGAATTTCGGAGTCACCCTCGACCTCCAGGGGGATTAGGTTGTTTTGTCTTGAGAGAGTGATCCCCTGCCAGAGACCTTCCAACTCTGCTGAGTTGTTTGTGTCCCAGCCAATATTTCCAAAGAAGATCTATAGAGGCTTGCCTTTGTAGTCTCGGATGATTCCCCCATAGCCAGCATTCCCGGGATTGCCTTTCGAAGCTCCATCGAAATTGAGTTTATAGGAATGCTTAGATGGGGCTTTCCACATGGTCTGTTCTGTTCTGCTGCTGTTGCGTTTGATGGTGTTGGAGGACTGCGCAGGAAGCTGTAGATTCCAGTTATTCCATATAGCTTTCTCATGGTCTTGCATTGGGAGATCGTCTTTGTTCCATGATCTAAGCTTCAAGGTTTCTTCCAGGTTCTCACAAACCTTTCTCCAGATGACATCAGTTGGGGAATACTGGTCTTTAAATATCCTCTTGGTGCGTTCTTTCCATATATTCCAAAGAAGCAGGCCAGGAAGTAAGCGCCATAGGTGGTTGAGAATGTCACATTTATATGGATGCAGTGGCCAATGTCTTAATGTGTTTGTTATATCATTCGGAAGCCTGCATCTTCTCTGACTCCTGAAGCTGGCATTTTCCCATAGTAGATTAGCCAAGGGACAGTCATCCAAAAGATGCTGAGTAGTTTCCTTGTGAGATTTGCAATTTACACACATGGAAGGGCCATGATAGTTTCTTCTTCTGATTTTTTCCCAAGTGAGAATTTTTTTGTGCCCAACCTGCCATAAGAAGAGTGATACTTTTGGCCAAGAATCTAACTTCCAGATTTCGGACCATATTGGATCTGGAATGGAGGGGTCAGTGCTTACAATTTTGTAGCCTTCTGCGGTTGTGAAGGCCCCTTTTGGCCTGTAGCCCCATCGTAAGATGTCTTTGTCCTCTGAGTGTCTGATGCTTCTTCGTTGTAACTCCCTCTCCAGCTCAGCGGTGAAGGGGTGTTCCTCATTCCTGGTTAATTGTGTACCTTGCTTCCATTTTCTATACCCGGACTCGTGTTCCTGTTCCCAGAATTCCCAAATTTTGTGTTGTTGTTAGTCTTCGTCAAGGAAATTTGAGGGAATATGTAGGAGCCCATTGAGCTTTGACATTTGGTTCCAGGCGTCCATCCAGAATCTGGCTGTGCAACCATTTCGGACTTCCCAGAAGTTGTGTTGCTGAATCAGCTTGAAATGTTGTTTAGCTGTGTTCCATATCAACGAACCTTGGGTGATTGGAGTGTAGCGTATGAGTTCCTCCTATGGCCTGTTGTTAGCATACTTAGCACTCCATATGATAGCCCAGGGTTTTCCGGGTGAGGAGAGCCATTGCCACCATATTTTGGCACTCATAATTTCATTGCTATGATTTGGGTCTCTCAGACCAATACCACCTTTTTCCTTGGAAGTGCAGACAATATTCCATTTTATCAAGGCCCATTTATGATTGGTCGAGGTTTTTCGCCAGAGAAAGCCTCTTTGAATGTCTCTTAGTCGCTTGAGGACCCATTTGGGGGCTGCCAAGATGGAGAACAAATAAAGCGGCATTGCCTGCAAGACTGCCTTTATGAGAACAACCCTACTGGCAATGTTCAGGGGCCTGTAAGTCCATCGGTTGAGTCGCTGTTCAATCTTTTCCAGGAGCCTTCTCCAAGCAGAGTGCTTAATAAAGGAAGCGATCATGGGGGCGCCAAGATAAGTGGATGGAAGAGAGGCAACTGGGAATCCTAGAATTCTTGCCACAACTGTTTTGACTACTGGTGGAGTCTGAAAGAAGAAAATTTGCGATTTAGACTTGTTAATGGTAACACCAGAGGCCTCAGAGAAATCATTGAGCAGGGATTTGAAACGAGAGGCTTCCTAAATAGAGGGGTAGCCGAAAAGCATATTGTCATCTACAAACTGTTGGTGAGTAATTGCAGGGGAGTTGTGGATGGAGAGACCTTTGAGCTGCTGTGAGAAATGAGAGTGCTTGATAAGGCGACCTAGACCTTCGGCCATTAGGATGAAGAGGAAGGGAGAGAGGGGATCCCCTGCCTAATGCCCCTAGATGGCCTGAAGGGCTGTGAAGGGAAGCCATTGACCAAAATGGAGAAAGAAGAGGAAGACAGAAGACTCATAATCCATTGAACCCACATGTGGGAGAAGCCAAAAGAATTAAGCATTTTTTGAATGAATGACCAACTAAGTTTGTCAAAAGCTTTGGAGAGGTCCAGTTTTAAGATCATACCTGGCTGCTTATTTTGCTTGAGGGAGTGAATGATCTCATGTGTTAGGATAATTCCGTCCAGAATCTGTCTGCCTTCAACATAGCCCGACTGTTCAGGCGAAATTAGCATAGGGAGGAGTGGTTTCAGTCGATTAGCAATTACCTTTGAGATCACTTTGTAGATGACATTGCATAGAGCAATCGGTCGGAATTTGTCTGGCGCAGCAGATTGCTCTTCTTTTGGGATGAGAGCTAGAAAAGTGGAGTTCAGAGATGGTAGTAGCCAGTGAAGAGTTCTCGATTCCTCCACTACCTCCCAAACCTCAGTTTTGATCAAATCCCAGAGAGAGTGGAAGAATGTTGTAGTGAAGCCATCTGGGCCCGAAGCTTTACCCTCTTTTAGTTGAGACATAGCAGTATCCACTTCCTGTGTTGAGATAGGCCGCAAGAGAAGTTCATTGTGCTCCGCATTTATGAGTTTGGGCACATGCTGAATAATTTTGTCAATTGCAGGTCCTCTGTCCGTATTTTTCTCTTGATGCACCTCTTTAAAGTGTGTTAGGAATTCCTTCTCGATTTCCTCATGTTGTTCGATTCTAGTTCCATCTTGTTTTTGAAGGAAAGGAATGTTGTTGTGCATTCTGCGCTGTATTGTTGTTCTGTGGAAGAACTTGGTGTTCCTTTCTCCTTCTTTTAGCCATCTAATTCGAGATTTCTGCTTCCATAATATTTCTTCTTGCTTCCGCCTTTCTTCTAGCTGTGAGTGAATGCTCTGTTCTTCCTTTAGAGTGTCATCTGTGTGACCTTCTGTTATGATTTTTTGGTGAAGGTTGGCCAAGTTGGTTAGTAGATTCTGTTGCTCTTTGAATATGTTGCCAAAGGTCTCCACGTTCCAACGTTTTAAGTGATACATGAGATTTCTTAACTTTTGTTGGAATTGCTACATTTTTGAACCCGCCGGTGGTGTGAAGGCCTTCCATGTGGAATGGATGAAGTCCTGGCAATTCGGTTGAGTGAGCCAAAAGCTCTCAAAGAGAAAGGGTCGCCCCGTGACGTTGCTCGGACGTTGCCACTGAAGAGAAATTGGCCAGTGGTCCGATCCTGAGTGGGGTAGGATGGCTGCCGTGATGTACCCTCCTATCTGAATCCAGTTGTCTGAGACTAGGAATCTGTCAAGTTTAGAAGCAATATGATGACTCCCGCTTCTTCTGTTACTCTAGGTGTATTTGCCATTGTAGAATTGCTGATTGATGAGAGAGGCATTACTGATGAATTCTTTGAAGGTATTCGACTCCTGATCCAGTTTGTTTCTTCCGCATATCTTCTCATCTAGGTGAGTGATCATATTGTAATCTCCTCCTGCTATCCATAGTGGGTGTTTTCTTAGGCTATTCATAGCTTCTAGAGTGTGAAGAAGCTCAGCTTTTTTCCTTGCATCTTGAGGGAAGTACACGTTGGTGAGGAGCCCATGCATGTTAGTGCCCAGCAGATGGAAGTTTGCTTGTATGATATAGTGAGAGGCATGGAAGTCTGTAAGGGATAGCGTTCTTGCATCCCATGCTATGGCAAGCCCACCCGAAGCTCCTGAGGCATCTACCGTTGTGGATTGACAGCCTGCCCAGGCTTTAGTGAGGAGTCTCTCTAGAGTATCACTGCTACATTTTGTTTCCTGTAAGAAACATATTTGGGGCTTTTCAATCTTTATCATATTTTTGAGGATTCTGAGTTTTCCGGGGCCATTTAGCCCTCGCATATTCCATGAGATGAGCTTCATTACTCAATATTTGGGGAAGGTTTGTAGTACTTTGTCAACTTTGCGTATCGGCCTGAATCTACCAGGATTTTCCCAACTTTTATTGTCCTTTGGAGCTCTGTTTTCCGACCTCTTTTTTTGAAATCTTTGGTTTTGAGCCCTCCATCCCAGTGGCTTCCTGGCTGTATGCCAAGTTGTCTTTGCTGATATGCTTTTGAGATTACCATTTCCAGTTTATTTAGCTGGAGTTCTGTAATTTTATCGTAGTCTCTTTTGTGACAAACCATTTCTAGTTGGTGGATATCTAATCCATTTAGATCTATGCTTTCCTGCTCTTCCTCCATGTGCTGCACCGGACTTCCTTCAGCTGTTGAAGGATCCATGCTCTGGGATTGATCCGCGGTGTCGTCTACCTCCATGTTTTGCGTTTTCTCTTGTAGCTTTTCATGAGTGACCTCTGGTCTAGTTTCAGAGTCCTGCTGAGGTTGGGCTTTATGGGAGAGATCCGAGGGCGCTGGGTTGGGCTGATCATTACTGGGAGGCTGAGAGAGCTTTTGATTTGGATCCAGAGAGTCGGAGTCTTGGTTTAGGATCTCAAAGCTGTTACTGGTTGAAGGGATTCCAGCAGCATTGTGCAAGGGCTTTTTCCCAGTCTGGGGCTTTTTGTGCGAGCGCTTTCGACTTGGGGCTTTGGTAAAACCATCTTGAGATGGGGGATTGGATGGTTCGACAGTCTTGTTCATGACATTTAGAGGGCAGTCTCAAAATAGATGGCCATGGGCATGACATTTCCGGCATCGAAAATGAACATGTTCATAGTCTAAGGGTTGGATCCATTCATTATCATGGTGAGCAAGACTTACTGTGTCTGGTAGGGGCTGGTCCAGACGCATGAAGACGCAGATTCGTGCATATGAGGTGTGTCGCTGGAGCTTTGTTTCTTCCGCCGCCTTTATGTATTCCCCCAGACCGTTTCCTATTTCCTTGAGCAGTCGTTCCTCCCAATATTCATCCGGAAGTGAGTACATTCGAATCCAGACCGGAGCCCACGTCAGGTCTTCCTTGTCCGGGTTGAATTTGGCTACCCAATCTCTGAGGTATAGTCCTGCTGAGTTGAAGAAGTAGGGACCCTCGTCCATGATTCTATGCTTGTCTTCCAAGCAGAGGAAGATGGCTGTAAAAAAGCCTTTTGGACCCAGGCGCAGGGTTACATGTCCTTTGGGTTTCCATTTTGCAGCTATCCAACCGCGCAACGCTTTCTCAGTTGGCCAAAACCCAATGAACTTTCCTATGAGGGCATGATCCCGCATGTATTGGATGCGTTCATCAATCACATGACCTGGTAGCTCTATTCTTGGCCTCACCGCTGCAATGGGCTTGCAGGTGCTGGAGGTTATTTTTGGCCTGTCCTTTGCTCTGTCAGTTCTTCCTTAGTTAGCATTTGTTTTATGTGCTTGCTGGCTCGAATCCATATTCTTGTTGTTTTCCCCATTCTGCGCCTTGAGTGCTTCCTCATCTACTGACCCAAAGATGATGGTCGCGTCTTTGTCAGTTTGCATGTCAGTATTCTGAGGGGAGAGCGGCTGCGCTCCCCCCTGTGGCGGATCCATGGATGTTGCTGCCGTGCCCCTTGCAGTTGTTGGCTGGTGCTGCAGAAGGTCAGGTCCTCATTGGGTGGATCGAAGGGCTGTGCGGCACCGTGTTGGAGGTTTGCAAAAACCCTAACAGTCGACCACCAGTCGATCACTCCGATGCCATCTCTTCAACGAACCATCTAATCACAGAATACAAAGCAATATTACATTGCTCTATTTTTTCTTTTTGTTTCTAGATTTTTGGGATTATGCTCAATTGGCTCCATTATAGGCTTTGGCTTCTTCTCCTTTAGTCTGCAATTGAATACTATATGCCCAAAATTTTGATGTTTAAAACATTGTGCCAGAGAGTTTAGAGGATAAAAATAGTTATTGCACTTGGGTTTGCTTTTTCTCAACTGAATTCTTATGGTTAATCTGGGTTGTTTATAATAGAGATTAACTTTTCAATTTACTGCTTCGGGGCTGTAGTTGGTGCATGTGAAACAATATCCTAGGAAGACATCATTTTTCCTAAAAGGATGCCTTCTATGCTGAGCTAATTTCTGGGAAATTCAATTTGCATGGCCAATGTTATTCTTTTGCTGAGAAATTATCTCTTGCTGCTTTTTAGTCCTGTCTTTTACTAGAACAAAGGTAATTTTATTTTTTCCCTTTAATTCCAATTTTGCACTAGAATCATCTTCATATCCCATATCATTTTAATTTGAGGAGGCTCATTGTGCTTCCATATCTCATTCAAATATTCGGTCCCTTTTCCAAATTTATGATTGAAACTGAGATTTGTTTTATCCTTCTCTAATTCCTTCTTCAGCAATAAAATTTTCCCTTACATCCTTTTACATGCTTGATTCTTTTCATTCAGCTGCTTCTTCAAGGAATCTTGTATTGTCTTCCCGTCTTCTATTTGCAGGATTAATGGCTCTACAACCTAAACATTTTCTTTTATCAAAGAATATTTATGGGTTTTATTTTTCTTTCTCAACCTCTATCTCCTCAAGTGTACTTACTATTTCTCCTTGAAAATCAACTTCTCCTTCACCATCAACAATGTTAATAACCTTGGCTTGTAGATTCTCAATGGCCATCAACATGAATTCCTTAGGGCTCTCATCATCTCTGTCCTCATTTGAGGATTAGCTAGCTTCATTTCTTAAGATCTATAATCTTGAGCATAGAGGCCTCTCCTCTTAGCCTTTTTCATGTCCTTTTAAACCTTTTTAAATTTATCTTTAGGATCATAATATTTCTTCTCTTTTTCAAGAAATTTTGATGCATAGTGACCAACTTTGCTGCAATTAAAACATTTAAAGGGTAACTTATCATTATACTTTCTTGATCCTCACATAAGATTCCTCAGAAGGTTTGATTCTTCCTCATTTTATTCACATCACGATTCATCATGCTCATCCTTGTAATTATTTTCTTCTTTGAGGGTTCATTCTTTAGCTGTAAATGTGCCTTTAAAGACTCTCATCTCATAGGAAGTGAGTATACCAAGTAGTTGATCAGAGTGAGAGTGCTCAAAATTGGCATTTCTTCATTGGCTGAAATCTTGGAATTAAACCTCTAAGGAAGAGATCTTATTTCTTTTGACCACCACATCTTCATCTAGCTTCTCATTAAGCCCTCTTATGGTGCTCACAAATTCATCAACTCTTAGAAATTTCATTGCAATATCTTCATCATCATGCATGCTAAAAGATTCAAATTTCTTCCTACAACCTTGGAGTTTAGCTATCTTTACATTGTTGTCTTCTTCATAGGAGTTTTTAATCTTGTCCTAGATTTCTTTTGAATATGTGTAGACCATCACCTTGACAAGCTCTGATTCTTGTAGGCTAGCAAACATGGCACTCATTGCTTTGACATTGCATGTGAATTCCAACTTCTGATATTTGGTAACCACTGTTGGACGTTTTCGATATGCTTCTTCAACAACACCCCACACATCAACTCCATGTGATTGAATGTAGGTCTTCATCCTCACTTTCAAAAACACATAGTTTGTTCCATTGAACATAGGTGCCATGTTGGTATGACCTCCTTCCTAGTTTTCCATGTTCCTTAATATTTCTTCCAGCTATTAAATTGTTTTGAAGCAATCGTCTATGATACCAATTGTTGGAAACCAGGACAATACTGAGAGGTGGGGTGAATTAGTATTGTAACACATTTACCAATTTAAATTTCAACAATAACTTAAATAACGATAACAAAGGTTACTAATCACAATGGAAAACACAAGAAAATGTAATTTTCAGAACTCCTTTTCAATTCATTCATAGGGAAAGCTACAAATTGTTGTTACAATTTATATGGATACTGTTTGTCCTTTACAATTTCCTAGGTTGAAAGGAGATTGAGAAGGGTAACCTCAAACCACTTCAGCTAAGTAGCTAGCTCTACTGAGCATGAGAAGGATCTCTCAAAGTCTCTTATCAGTGAAATGACTTTAAATCAAATAATTTTTAGGCTATATATATATAATTGTTTGTGTGTTGGTGAAAATTTAGATTTTCGGGTTTGCTAGACTAGGGTTTGGAGCTACAAATAGGTCTAGGCTATAGGAGGGCAGAAGAAAATATGGAAAGGAGCTAGATGTCAGAAGACCATGGTGTATTTATAATATTGTCAACGTAGTATAGAAGAGAGAGTGTAGAAGAAACTAATGAGCATAAGTAAACATGATTTCATTAGCTTAGGAAGACATAAACACAACTATGAAAATCAGATAAATAGATCTTGTGAACAAGAATTCTATGTATTTCACTGCAAGGAATCCATAGAAATAAGAGATATCATGTAGATAAATATTTTTTAACCATTAGAAAACAAATAAAATGAAGAAAAAACACCATGAACTCATTGGGCTAGAGTTCCTTAAAAATAGTTGCAACAATGTTTGTATTAGCTGAAAAGATGATTACATGAAAGCCTCCTCCACAAAAAGTCCAACCCTTCTTTTTGAAAGAGAAATGATACATATAGACTCTCTTAGACCACTTGCATACATTAAGGAGTCGAATTACTAGGTGGAGGAGCTAACTCCAAGATTCTCTCAACCAACAGGTGAGAGTGAGAAGGTGAAACTCAAACACTTCTTGGAGAGTTTGTTTAGGATTTTGCTTCCTTTCTAAAGCCTAATAAACATAAAAAACAACCTATAATGTACATTTAATCATGCCTACATCACCTATCCTCGAAACAAGTTCCATTACATAAAGAGTTGTCACTTTGACTAAGTCAAACCAGATAGTGAAATTTACAATTTAAAACACAGAAAAATGCAGAAGCACAATGCTGACTTAGAGATCACTTTAAGGTGCCTTTCAGAGGTCAAAATGAAGATATGAGAGAACGATCAATGATCCCTTCAAGTCTACTTTCCATTATAGTTTGAATTTTTGAAAATGAGCCCCGAGAAGGCCTTCAAAAATCTATTCTCCCAAGGTCGCTCCAAGAGCACAGTGCCTATGAAAAAAGGGTCCAGAAAGCTAGTTTCTTCCACTTTTTTCCACTTTTCTCAAAATATGGACCACCTCTAGAAAATCTAAGAAAATAGTTTTTTAGAGGATGGTAATAGCTTTCCAAAAATGTAGAGTTTTCCTGAATTTCTAAGTTTGGCTTCAAAATTCACAAATTTGGATTCAAAATTCACAAAACACCAAAATTGCTCAAAATCCACTCAAAATTGGCCAAGATCTGTAAAATGATAGATGTTAAACCTTCATAGATACTTCAGCAAGCATATCCAAGCTTCCTTCATCTTTTTGGTCCTTTTGGGCTTCTTTGAGCTCGTTTCCAAGCTGCTTGACTTTGACATTACAGATCATGTTTTGAGCCTCGTAGTGGAGTGCCATATGCCTAAGTAGCTGATTGTCTCTATTTTCCTTCTCTATAATCTTATCCAAGTGATCATTCACCCTATTAAGGCAATACTCCTTGTCTTGATTGATTTCAAGAGCAATTTTGTCCTCTAGGTCTAGCTCTTCATTCAACAAAATGTGTTCCTCTTCTTATTGCAATGCCTTATTTAGCCCTTTTGTTCTTGGAAATTTCCTCTTAGCCTTCCATTGTGTTGTTTTAGGCTCACTTGAAACTATGACTTCTTTTCCCTTGCCAACCTGCTGCAATAATTTGGTTTGCTCTTTTTCCATGATCAATTGCTTTGCTTTGAGCTGACTATTCTCCTGTTCAAGGAATGAAATGATGTACCCTGCTCTCACCATGTTGACTGTGAGTTCTTTGATCTGATAAACTTTATCTCTGAACATCTGTTGCATGCTTGAAGTCTAATCCTTTGCCTCTAAATAAACCAGCTCAAATTCATGTTCAACCATGTCCTTATCTTGCGTTGTCGATCCCTGTCTTGTTGATGTAGAAGGCTTGGCCCCTTTCTCACCATGAGAAGCAAACACAAGCCTCTTCCCTCTCTTGTACATCGTAGCCACCTGAAGCTTAGGTGGTTTGCTTCTTTCAATTGGTTTGCTAGAGGACCCAACTTCCATTTGTTGTGTTGGCATGCTAGAGGGTTGAGCTGCTACATTGGCTTCACGCCATTTCAAGGTTGTTTCCAAAAAAGTTTCCCAAGTCATACCTTTATTTGCAAGTTGATGAAGGACTATAGTCTTGATCAGACTATGATGAAAAAAGCTAGGGTAGTGCTCCTTGTTCTTCATCTGAATCCTCTCTGACATTTTGGCAATAGTCCTGCATAGGTAGTTGCACATATTGAGTGGCTTCTGAGAGGTAAAGTGCATTATGAGGCGAATATGATAAGCATACAATCTAGAGAATCTTCCTTCACATGTAAAGAACTTCATTATAATCTTCATCAAGGGGGCATACTTCTCCAATAAGTACCTGAAAGGCATAATATGAGCATGTTTTTCCCTGTATGGTGTTTTCAAAATGGGTCTATAATAATCAAGATCTAGGCTCATCCCCTTGAACCAATATTCACCATTGTTTGGTAGCCCTATAGCAAGTGAAATGGAGGCCACTAAAAAAGTGAATTCAACAACAAAAATAACAACACTTTCACCCTTTAACTAAGTTGACACCCAATCTCTTAAGTGTTCATTGAAACCCACTTCACTCACCCTTTTGTAGAAATCCAAGCAATTGACATCTTCAAAGCATTGTTTGATAAAGGGAGATGAGTTGATTTCACTGCAATTTTATGGCTCATATCTAAGGATTTTCCCTCCCTTGTGATGTCTCTTCTTCTCTGGTGAAGATTCTGCTTCCATGATGACAGAAACCCTAGCAGCAAGAAAATGAGAAAAACTGTGAGGTATGAGTGGAAAGTGGAATGATGGGCAGGTGGAATTTGATAAGATGGTAGAGGAGGTTTTAAAGAGGTGGATATGAGCCATGGACAACTAATGAAAATCAATGAAAAAGAAATGGAGGAATGATATGCTTATGATAAAGGAAAAACAAAGTTTCTAGTGAAAGTGCCCAAAACCCCTAGGAATGAACTAGGGTTTCACTTTCAATAAGGTAAAATTATGCTTTGAGGTTGATTGAGTGGTTTACATAGTTTATCTAACATGTATAAAGGTGTAGGGAAATATTTTACATGTTAAAAATAATGAAATGAAAATTGACATCATCAACCTTATCATTTTTCATGAAAAACTCACTACAAAACCCTCATTGGACAAATCTTTGGCATGAAATGATTTTGAAAAACAAAGAAGCAACTTGAATGATGTACTTACTTCAAGCCTAGCTTAGGATGCAATGAAATCAGGTTACCAAGCTTTAAAATCAAATTTGGGAGAGATTCGGGTGATTTCCGTACACTTTAACCCAAGCACATCACAGTTAGCCTGAGTGCAGTGCCCAAGCGTAGCGCAGTGTTTTTGAGCGCAGCACCAAGCCTCCAAGCATGGAACAGTCTTCCTTAATGCAGCGCCTTGAGGTTTTTTCCAATTTTGCCTATGGAAACAAGTTTTTCTCTCTTTTGGGTAGGAGAGATCGATACAGAAGAGTGAATGAGAGGTAAATACGACAATTTTGGGGCTTTTGAGTTTATATAGGCAAATTAATTTCTCCTTTTAAAAAGAAATGGGACTCACAAACCTTTGAAAAACTTATTTTTTCACTTCTGAAAGTAGAGTCACCTTTAAGGCTGAAACTTGAGTTGTGTTTTCACTTTCCTGAACACTGGAACTTCTTCTTCTGGAGGTTTTCAAACTAAAAGCATGATGAATTTGTGATAGCTCAACAAATCAATGTCAAAGAGTTGCTTGGACCTTGGAAACCCTAGCGGCCTAATGGATGACCTGAAACTGAATGAAATGATGATGATGATTAATTTGCTTTTATTATGAAACCTTCATAGAAATGTGATAGGTGACCAACATGAGTGAATTTTCAAAAGACTTAACTCATTTCTAGATTGACCAAACAATGACCAAATTTTACTATGTAAACCTAGTGGCATGAAAAATTTTATTTTGATATTCTTGACAAGCTTAGTAAAAGCATATTTGATCCAAGTGATAGGCTAATAAGACTGACATTAATAGATACAACTAGGAAGCTACAACTCCCTGATTTATCAGGTAAAACTTAATGCAACTATAACCCCAACTATTCTCCAGCAACAATTGGAAGAAGCACCAACCCCTGATCAACAAGATACAACTTGTTTTAGACACTCATTGTTCCATCTTTCATCAATTTTCACACTAGGACCAATGATTACCTTCTCTTCTTTCAAAAACAATTAAATATTAGTTACCACTTTAGAAAAAACATCTACGATAATCTATGAATACTGTGAACACCATACCAATACCTTGTTGCACTAGAAGCTATGTCTCAAAACACTTGTATCAATTCTGCATGATTAGGGCTTATTTTTTATAGATTTTTATTATTGCTAACTTTGGGTTTGTTTTTTTTTTTTTAATTTGAGCTTGAAGTCATATTTTTTTTCATTTGTCCTATTCATCTCAGTCTTCTGGACTGTATTTTCTATTCTAGGCTTAATCTCCAAGTAAAACTAACCTTTACTAACCTTTCTGCAACTTGAATTGACTTTTTCTTCTTTATTTTGCATTCTAGCCTTTTATAGAATTTAGCAGTGCACCTACTATTATTATCTATAGTTAATTTCGCTTAACTACAAAATTTCGTGGCCAAAAATGACAGTTCCACTATTTTGAGCTTAAGCTCCCTTTGTTGGCTCCTTTTACCTATTTTCTGCCATAGGACCGATCTCTGCAACCACCAACTTAGGCCCTCAGCACTTAGCCTTTTCTATCCCTACGCGGGCCAATTTCCTTTTTTAACTGCTCTTATGTCATTGTTCTTTCTACGCAAAGCGACCATGCCCAGTGCTATGGCCAAAGCTGCCAAGCTCCTAAATTTTTTATTAATTTTAATTTGCTCACAATTTATGGGATTTTGGAATCCATGTATGGCCCCATATTCTATTTCCACCACACACCTAGTTGTGTTTCCACATGAAACAATCTGAGGAGTTGGTGCTTAGCTACTCCCAGAGCTTCTGGGGCTCTTTATATCTTCATGGCCTTGATTTGTTCTTATGGCATAGGGCCATGTGAAGGAGGTTATCCTGTAGCTCCCTTCCTCTCAGTTCATTCATTTATGTTCACCATAATAACATGTCAATGTCTAACCTCTGGGTTGATGTGGTCATGGTGACTGCTTGAAGTTTCTATGATTTGTTGTCATTATGCCTTCTTGGCTCAGTGCTTGCTACCTAGAGACTTTCTCTAATCTCATTTAACAATCCCACTAGGGTAAACCATACTGGATGAGTTGTCTGGTGGGTCCTCCCACTACAACAAGAGTAGATGGAATGTCTCTTCGGGCTTAGTCAACTACCAATGTGTCCCGACACCCGCTGCCTCATGATATATCTATGTATTCCATTTTAAATCTTCTAGAATCATCACACTAGGATTACATCACTCTTGTCACGTGTCGACATGTGAGTGGTGACAGGTGTCACCTAGAAAAGGGCCACTTGGGTTCCTAAAAATGTTGAATCCACCTGCCATGTGTCATCCTCTTATCAGTTGATGTTGAAATCACTATCCTCCACTGTTGGGACAATCACAAGTTTCAACCTATACTTCTAAAGGAGAGAGATAGGTCCTTCGAGGCAATGTTTTGTGAAAATTTCCTTTGTAATTTAGTTTTTCTAAAAAACCATTAGATTCAAGCCTTTTGCCTTCGACACCACTCTTGAGCAGAGTATTGTTTTAGGAGGAGTGTGCCCATGGTGGATATCGACCATTGATCTATACGACCAAATGTATGGGTAACCACTTTCCATGACCATAAAGGCTCTATCTATGGTGTTATCAGAACGTTTCCACGTAGCCCTTTCCAATCTTCCCGACTTTTCCCTCTGTGATGCCTCCATCGGGCTAGCCTATAATGTGGGCTCCATTTCTTACTTGTCATTGGACAACGCTTAGCTGCCATGTCCTAGAACTTACCTCCTGGTCCATCCCTTCGTATGCCAAAAGGATTATGTCAGGATGAACCCTGCGGGGTAACACTATTGGGTGGGTCCCACCCACTCAACTATATCTTGGTGCTACAACTTTGCACCATATTTGAAATCTCTGGGGTAAGTCTGTCAGGCTAACCATTCAGGTAGGGTCAGCCTCTGGCCAATGAAAAATGACTCTAATTCTATTGTGGCTTTAATGTTTGCGCAAATCTTTTCATAGAGGCTCCAACATATTTTCCACTACTTTTTTGGAATGTGCCAAACTTTGCTACTTGTCATGGATCCTCCACACTCCTAACTTTTCTAGGCTAGACTTGGATTCACAAAATTTGGTTGGCTCTATCTTTTGATCCAGGAGGCCATTTTAGGACTTCCATATACTATTGGACAGCTATCTCAAATCTATATCTATTTGGGTGGCTTACAACTACATATGAGATGATCTAGTGCTCCAAAACTAGCTCCAAATCCATTTCCCTGTATCTGATGTTTTTCCCTTCTTGTGTGCCTATAACCTACTCCTTGAGGAATTTATTTGACACCTATTCCTCCCACTTCCACCTATTGCCACCTGTTGAGATCAATGACAACATACTTCCAACAGTTCGAAGATATCAGGATAGAGGAATTGAGTTGGCATGAATTGAAGAGACTTTTTCAAGAAGAAGTACTTGTTAGAGAGGTACTATGATAGTAAAGCAAAGGATTTCTATGAGCTGGAGATGGGACCAATTACAAATGGGGAGTACGTGACCATATCTTAAGAATCAAAAGGGAAAAGTTGAGAGATTTTTCAGTGGATTTACATTAGCATTTAAGGATCATATTGAGTGTGATGAACCTTGGTCGCTGGAGGAATTCATTGGAAAGTTGAAGAACTCTTATCAACAATAAAAGTGTAAGACGAAATATAAGCATGGTTAGAAATGGATTGAATATACTAAAGGTAAATGGCCACTGAAGAAAATAAGACCTCATTACGTAGGTGAGAAATATAATGTTATTCCTTACAAGAAGTTTAACTCCGTTAAGAAGGGACATGGGTTGTAGCTTGGAGAGAAACGCAATAGAGGTGATGGTAGGAGATAGTTGCAGTGTTGGATATGTGGTAAGGAGCATCTCAAGAAGGATTGTCCATCATATTAGTGTTGTAGGCCTTAGATTTACATTGATCAAGAGTAGAAAATAGTTGGGGATGTTGGACAAATAATTCCTCGAATCTATGCAACATTAGATAATAGGCAGGTAGACCACGAGTCATATATTATTGAGATGGACGGTAAGCTTTGTGACCAAGTTGATTCTATTTTTATTAACCGTGAATCTAGTTATATTTATGTTGACCTTAACTTGGTAGATAAGTGGGGTTTGAGAAAGGAAGTGCATACAGAGTCTTCGTTAGTGCACTTGGCTATAGGTACTAAAAAAAGAGTACTTCATTGGTTAAGAGCTTGTGCATTTGAGTTAAATGGCATACCTACGTTAGTGCATATGAATTTACTTCCATTGGGATCATACAATACACTTCTAGGTATGGATTGGTTTTATGTTAACATGACTAAGGTGGATTGTTATCAAAAGGATATTGAGCGTTTAGATGATAATGGAGAACAAAGAATCTTACAGGGTAAGAAGAAGGCAACATTAGTTAGAATGGTTAGAAATATGCAGGAAAGTTACTATTGGAGGAAAGGGTGTGTATTATTTGTAGTGCATATTTCCAGTGATAAAGGTAAGGGTGTTGAGGATGCAGAAGTATTCAAGAAGTATTTGATTTTGCAACGGTTTTGAGATGTATTTCCCACATATATTTCAGAGTTGCCACCTCACAAAGAAGTGGAATTTTCTATTTAGTTGGTACGAAGAGTAACAACAACATCAAAGGCACCTTAAAAGATGAGCATTCTAGAGCTAGTGGAATTGAATTTGCAATTGAAGAAAACTCTTGACAAGGGATATATTAGGCCAAGTGTGTCACATTTGGGTGCACTAGTGTTGTTTTTGAAGAATAAGGATGGTAATCTCAGGTTGTGCATCAATTATAGGGAGTTGAACAAGGTGATGATTAAGAAAAGGTACACTTTTCTAAGGATTGATGACTTGTTTTACTAGTTCAAGGGTGCAATGGTGTTCTTGAAGATTGATTGAGATGAGGATATCATCAGGTATGAATAAAAGAAGAGGACATTTAAAAGACTACTTTCCTAACCATGTATGGAAATTATGAGTTTGTTGTAGTTCCTTTTGGTTGGAATAATGCTCCATCTAATTTCATATTTTTTATGAATATTTCATCCTTATTTGGACAATTTTTTTATTGTATTCATTGACGATATATTAATATATTCTAAGAATGAGGAAGAACATGTCCAACACTTAGCAGTGGTATTGAGATTGCTAAGGGAGCATCAATTTTATTCCAAGCTTAGTAAATACAGTTTATTTTAGAAAGAGGTACATTACTTAGCGACACTATATGATATGTATCTTTAATTCGAGAATATCTTTAGTTGACCTTTCAACCTAGAAACCAAAGGCACATGAAGCACATCAATCAGTGTTTGCATGCAAAATTTATTCCACTTAGAAGCTGATCTTCTTGTTTTTACCACCCTGTTTGAGAGGATGCCACATCAACCCCCATTATGGAAAAGGGGCTAACAATGTGATTATATGTTAAAGACTCTAGAAGAGTCAATATTGTAACTATGGTTTAGAGTTGAGGTAGTCAAACTTAACCACTAGTAGGCTATCAGATTGTGTTATAGTTGGGCCACTAGGAGGAAGAGGCATTCCATTCTTTTGAGTGAATTTGTTATATAGTTGAAAAAAAGCATAAAAGAGGGATCAGAGGTAGAGCACATAGAGAGGATTTTTGCATTGTAGCAACCAGTGGGCCACATGCCATACTTCTTTGTACTTGCAATTATATTTCTAGATAGAGAAATAGAGTGGAGCGACCTCACCTTCCAGCTAGGTTTTCTCTTGAAAGGGTTTCCCATAGAATATCTTATGTCTTATGTGTGTGTGAGATTTTGTTTCCCAATTTTCTATTTCCTACATAATTTCCATTCACATGCATGCATTATTAACAATAAATATATAGATCCAAAAATATAATAAAAGTGTAATAGTATAGAATTTCAGAGTTTTAATATAATATTATCATATTTGTTGTGAAGAACTATCTATTGGAATATCAATGATATTTATCAATCATATTGGTATTAGAGCAAGTTTCTTTCAGTATTTTGTGGAGATTCGCAAGGCCTCTACATTAGCCGAGCCAAAAATCATAAAACCATAATCATGGTTGGTGAATCTATGAATGGCCATTGTTATCCTATAGAGGTGAGGTTTTCAAAACTCGAACAATAAGTCACAAATATAGATCGCATTGTAAGTGTCCTCATGGTATCCCTGAGCAATAATCTTGGGATATTTGGAGAAGATGGGGGTTCAAATGTAAATGAAAATTTAGAAGGGGGATTGTGAGATCAAGAAGAAACAAAGGACTAACTGAAGATAAAACCCTAAAAATACCAAGCCAATTTGAGTGCCATGAAACAATCATAGTCCTTGTTTAAAATGGAAGAGAAAATTGATATCAATCCATACCAACATGAGATTGATGCTCTGAATCTAAATCACTAGTTGCATCAACTAGAAGTTTATTTAAGCGTCAATCAAATTGAGGAAGGACAAAATATTTCATTTATGCGACTAAAATTATAGGGTCACGGATGGACTTGGTTGGAGAGTAACACGAAGACCCTAAGTGTCAAACATAATCATGGCAAAGACTAGATGTGATAGATAAGCATTGAAATTGCATTTTCTATTGACATTGATGTAAATTTAAAATATATTCTTATGACTATTGTATTCATCTTCCAATGTCTCTTGGACTCCTTTGACCGTTCAACTCCCACACCTTCACCCTTGTCTAATTAGGTGTTAAACATTCCCCACCTTAATCTAAAGGCATATGTATGAGTCCAAGAAGAGAGATGTAATACAAAATGTGCAAAAATGCATGGCAGAACAAGGATGAATGAGCTCTTGGAAATGTTGGCATAAGGGTGATGGTTTAAAGATGACCACCTATTATCACTCAGAATTTTCTCAAGGTTAAAGAAATAAATTTCCGACGTAACCACAAACCAATCTTTTAGACTCGGGTTCTAGCCAACCGAAGTCCAAAGAGGGCTCCCTCTTTATAATTTAACTTTGTTTTTAGTGGGATTTTACGCTAGTTCTTAGTGCTCATAAGCTTTTGATTTTGGTTGGGTAGTGGAATTATAGGAACAAATGGACATAGCAAGGCTTTCAAGCCATTGGGCTATGAAGTCAATCAAAGGATGGCTTAACTGGATCAGATAAATTACTAAAGGAAGAGTTCATAGGGTAGGCTAGCAAAGAGAAATGCAAATCTACAAGTTCAAATGGGTGAGGTATTCCTAACCAGGGTGAAAGGGGAATGAAGAATCCTTAAACCAGGATCAAAATGAAGAGCATAAGGAGATCAATAGAAAAGGGCAACTAAGAATCCTTTACTATGGAGCTAGGGGGAAAAACTACGAAAGTAAGGGAGCAATTAAGAATTGCCAGACCAAGATAGTTTAGCAGAAAACATAGAGAAAGTAAACAATCAAGACAGAGAGCATTAAAGTTAATTCTGAAATATCATTCCTTGTTTACCATTCAAATTTCATAGAGACACATGTGAATATTTATAAACATGAAGAGAAAATAGTAATAAACATGAGAGATAATACTTATTTGATTTCCGTTGTCCACAAGAATACTGTGAAATGTCTTTAACTTTATTCCTTGATCCAACAAGCCAATCCAATATTGATTACAATAGCTTCTTAAATTGATAAGAAAATGTCTATATAAATGTCTTTGAATCCACCCAAAATACTTCAATTGAAGAAGTATTTATACTAATTCTAAAATGAAATATCTTGAAAAAATATCAAGATTGATTTACAAATATCTCAAACTATTTTACATTAATAGAACTTAAATAAAGGACACTCAAAACTAATGAATCTATTTTGCACTATATTTATGGATTTATGGTGACAAAGAAGAGAAATTCTAATTTGATAGCAACTCTTAAGTGATGATGAGGCTTCGAAGTCACTAACTGCATCCTTTCTTTAGGCATTCTGCCCCAAAAATTCTGCAAACTTAGGTTCCAATGATACGCGTGTATATCTCAATCTGAGATATATATGTAAAAAGTGAAAGAGGTTATTGTAGATAAGTATGTTATTGAGATAAATCTCTCTCAGGTTCCCAAAATTAAGCTCCAACTGTTCACAATATTCTTTGCAAAAAGATGTCGAAAACAGGATTTTGCATAGTCCAAAAACTAGGCTCTTAAGATACACACTTATCTCCCTTTTGGTAATACCTGTGTAAAACGTGAGATAGGTTTTTGTATATTAGGCTTTTAGGAACACAAACCACCTTCAATATCTCAAAATACATCTTTCATTGGTCATGATAGTTTCTGCAAAACTATGACTTAAACAGGAAATTTCTGAAGAATGTACCATTTCTGCTCTGATTTCATATTTTAACCTTAAATTTCTTTTAACTATTTTTCACTTTTACTTTGGATAAACTTCATTGTTTCTGGTGAAATTGTTTTCATCTCTATTTAACCCTTACTGCCTCCATGTTTACTTTTACTATTTACTCTTTACTCTTTACTTTTACCGCTCTATTTTTTCATCTGTCTTCACTTTGACATGAGTCTATATGCTTTGTAACTGTCTTCCCTACTATTTATCTTCATGCTAGCTGATTTACTTGACTTGGCCTTCAATCTTATACTCTTTAACCCTGATACGCTTTGAGTGTTCTTTACTGTGTCCTTTTACCTTCACTGTATATTTTAGGTTTTTTACTGTCTATTTCAATAGTAAATCATTTAATTTCATGTTTCCTCTGCTTGTCTTTTAACTGTATGTTTTATTTTCCATCTCTGTTTGAATAGATTTGATGACAATCTTGGAGTAAATAGGTCTTATTACTAATATTAAGACTATTTATCCAAGGTTGCAGTCTTTTGATCGCCTGTAATATAAAACAAACTATTAGGAAAACGTTGTGTTGAGAGGGAGGGTCATTAATGGATTTATCGAGCTTTATAGGTGTATGGAGTGAGTCCAAAGTGATTTTCGGAGGTAAACCATGCTTGAATTGGTTAGCAGAGACTTCAGGTGGAGCAGAAGCATTTCATAAGTTTACACAGTAGAATGGGTGAAGGGCGAGAAAACCTGCGTTCCTAGGGCTTGAACTTTAATGGGAAAACTTTTAAAATATGGCGCGAACTGAACATTAGACGGTTTGTCGCGTAGCGGGCGGGCGGTAAGTGGTTTGTTTCGCACAGCTTTTGGGCGCTTGGTAGTATTGTGGGAAGGCCACCCGATGCCATTCATCGGGCAGCACATAGCATTAGGGCCCAATAGGAAGCCACCCATATTGGGCAAGTAAAGGTTGGTCTTTGGAGGCCTTGCGGAATCAACAAGGATCGTTAGATTTGATGGGGGAAGATCGGGCGGTGGTTGGTTCATGAAGATGCATGAACGGTAGTGGGGGGGCCCGACGAGGGTCTAAAAGTGGGGGGTTTTAATTAATCACGGTTTATGGTGGATTAAGGGCATTGGGGGTGATTTCATTGGCGGATGGTTTGACTTGTAATTAACCACGGATTTATTAATTATGTCGGGTTTTATTCATAAAGTTTATATTTCAAAATTTCAGGGCGGGGTATTAATATAAGGGTTTTATTGATATATATATGGGAAGGGTTTATATTTCTTTGTGGGATTTAATACATATATAAGTGTTAGAAATTAATATGAAGATGGCGGAGAATGGGTTTTTAGCGCTAAGTGTAATGTATTTAATTCATTTGCTTTTCATAAACACATTGTAACTTAGGCTACAGGTAATTTTTGAGGGTTTTTTAGGAAAACGAGTTTACATGGGAGTAATTGCTTTCCCTTAGAAAAATAGAGCTTAAACCTTAGGAAAAGGGGTTTTATGAGGGGAATGAGGGGGAGTGAAGAGGGGTAAATGTTTATGAGGGGATTTTTTGTACTTAAGATCTATAATTCATTAGGTTGAGGATCTGGTCCCTCCAGAAGTCAGAGAAATGCTCTGAGCCCCTTTGACTTAAGATTTTAGGTACTTAAGACTTTTCTTGGAAATTAGTTAAGTGAAAAGTGTAATGAGTGAGGGAGATTAATCAATTTGATTTTGTGGATTTGATACATTCCCAATTATTATCCATACTCGGAATTTTGATGATGAAGGTAATCAACATGCTTTTATCTAACAATCATCACAATTCTTCAAGCATTCTTCTACTTACCCACCTACTCATCCTACCAATTTTACTTCTCTTTATTAGGGTGCACTTAAGCTGGAAAACCCTTTGTCAAAACTTTTCTTTTCTTTTACAATAGAAATCTATCTAAATCTAACCTTATTACATCCAAGGGTTCAGATTAAACAGTTGAGCTCCTTTTATTTAATTTACCTATCTACTTATCTGCCAAGATTAAACAGTTTGGTCAGATTTTATTCTCTATCTCTAAGCATAAAATTGAAAATATCAAATGGCCAAGTTTAAACATTTTGACTATCCATGGATTGTGGTAGAGGTAACAAGCTGCACACAACCTTTTATTCTGTATCAAAAGTAAATAGTAGTGGCATTTTGAATTGCACACTTTCATGGTCTTTCTGTTTCTGGGGTTCATATTCTTCCATTTTTTTGACCTTCTCTTATTCTTTTTGTCCTTTGATTTATCTTTTAGGACATACCCTCTTTACATTTTTTTTATTTTTCTAATATGGAAAACATTTGCAGAAAGAAAAGGTATGTGCATATTACGGATTTAATCTTAGCCATTCAAAAATTATGACTCCTATTGGTATAGGAACCTAACAATGGCTCCACTTGGGGATGGCATTTCCTTGTGAAATTTCAAGAATGCCATCGACTAGTAGCCTGATCCATTGGGCCAATCCCACACATGTGTATGCTCTGTTGTATAATCTTTGTGATTGAAAATTTTAAACTGAAATTGTAGCCTTTTCTGCAAACTGAAATATGATCTAACATAAAATTACTGCTAAAAACTGAATTTATTCAAACTGAAATCCTACCTACTTAATCTAATCAGTTTTCCAACTACTGGTTAGGTAAAATGAACCAGCCAATGCAACCAATCAAGCATTATATACATTGATGGATTTTGCTACTTAGGCTTGTTTGTGATTAAAACTGAGGTTCTAAAGCCAAATATAACCTTGTCAACCAATGAGAAGATAAGGAAATACTTGCTTTCCTTTGTAAGCTCTAAAAATTGTACAAAAGAATATTTCAAAATATACACACTATTGTTCAACTGATTTAAGCAACTGCACACTTGTTCTGGATGGCTTCCATGCCATGAAACTGAAATATCACTTTTATCTTTAACACCCTGTAGACTTTCAGATGAGCTTTGTGATGATACTTCTATTGATTGTAATGTCTATCTGGTGAAACATTTACCATCTTGATTTTGACTCTCATAGTATGTTAATGGAGAGAGTTTTTTATTGCATTCACTATCCAACACATTAGTTATGGGATCATGAAAAACTTGGAAGGATTGCTACAAATTATTACTCATAGGTTTGAATGGAACTTCATAAATTTATACAAGATGCTCATCCTTTTCTTTAGAGATGTTATACCACATTTCTTTTAAAACCTGAAATGATTAAAAACATAGAGGAAAAGAAGCTTCACTTATTTCCAAATTCTCTGCACTTTCTTCTTCACTTTCATAGCTGATATGGATAAAATGATCACTATTTTCAAGCTGCTGAAACTGAATTTCCTTACTCCCCAAACTAGCTTCTGATTGCTCTTGATCTTCATCAACCATATCATATACAACAGGGAAGTCTTTATCATTATCTTTGTCATATTGAAGCTTGCAAGGGAGTTGCAAACTCTCATTAATTTCAGATGAAAGATCATGATTATCTTTGTCATGTAGAAGCTTGCAAGGGAGTTGCAAACTCTCATTAATTTCAGATGAAAGATCATGATCTATTAAAGTATGATGTCTTATTTTATTTATATACAAGGAGAGAAAATTTGAGAGATGGTTTTCATCAAATAAGTTTGATTGGTCTTTAATTTCTGACAAAACCACTACTTGTTGAATATGTTCTTGTGGATCAATACTTTTAAGCTCAACCACCTCTATCTCCAAATCACCTGTCTGTTGTTGATTTTCACTGTTGTCTTCTACTTGAGCCAGTTCAGGGAGCTAAATTTCTTCTATACACTAATTAGTTTGTTGTGTTGCAAGAATTGTTTCCTGTGGGGAAACTTCATGGACCTTTAAACAACATACATCATCTTTTTCTTCCTGCGAAGAAGATAATTCAAGCAAGGCTTCTACTTTTTGAAAAGGATTTTCTTCTAAATCCTCTAATATTTCATAATCCATGAACTATTCATCATCATAGTAATCTTCCAGATATTGAATAAAACTTTCAAAATTGTCACAATAGTTTTGAATTAGCAACAGAGATGAATAAATTTCCTTGTATTCGTCATGAAACACAGTATGAAAATGCTTTAAAGAACATATGCTAGAGGCTGGTAAATTTTCATACCAAGATCTAGCCTTTTCCTCTAAAGTTTTCATCATAAGAAATCTTCATGGAATTTAACTTTAAACTTTTGGATGTGCATATGAAACCTAAATAAATGTAAAGCAACATCATTTCCTGTTTCATCTTTAAATAATGGAAGATTTTTTTACCAATCGACTCTGGGCATAGGATTTGGAAAACCTAGAACCTTCGACCTATGCAAAGGAGCATACCTACGTTGTATTCTCGAATTCATCTTGAAAACACTTTAATGCTAGAATGGAGTCACCATAGGTTCTCAACAACTCTGGATTCTTCTATCAGTGGAGTCTTGATTATTTGAGGCTTCTTGATTGGAAAATGATCATAATAAGAGTCAGAAGAATGATGCTCAAATGTGTAAGGATATTTTATATTTACAATTTCCAAAGGAAAATAATTAAAAACTAATATAAGATCTTCTCTAAAATACTATATGCATTGAAAAACTTTCTTGATGAGAAAGAACATAATGTCTTGGATAATAATCCAAGTTAAAAGCTTGATCTTTTCACATAGTTCTTTCAGGTTCATTCCTCTAGTGGATTCTTCATTGTAGAATTGATTTTGGAGTCACCAGATGGATGCTTTTAACCTTTGTGTGTCTGATCACTGTCCACCATCATAGATCAGATCTAAACTTGTAAAACAATTCTGAAGAAAATATTAGTTCTCCCCAGTATGGTCGCCACTATGTTATCACTCAGAATTTTCTCAAGGTTAAAGAAAGAAATTTCCGAGGTATCCACAAACCAATCTTTTAGACTCGGGTTCTAGCCAACATAAGTCCAGAGAGGGGTCTCTCTTTATAATTTAACTTTGTCTTTGGTGGGATTTTAGGCTAGTTCTTAGTGCTCATAAGGTTTTGATTTTGGTTGGGTGGTGGAATTCTAAGAACAAATGGACAGAGAAAGGCTTTCAACCCATTGGGCTATGGAGTCAATCAAAGGATGGCTTAACTGGATCAGATCAATTACTGAAGGAAGAGTTCACAGGGCAGGCTAGCAAAGAAGGCAAATCTACAGGTTCAAATGGGTGAGGTAGTCCTAACCAAGGTGAAAGGGAAATGAAGAATCCTTAAACTGGGATCAAGATGAAGATCCGAAGGAGATCAGTAGCAAAGGGCAACTAAGAATCCTTTACTATGGACCTAGGGGGAAAAACTACAGAAGTAAGGGAGCAATTAAGAATTCCCAGACCAAGATAGTTTAGCAGAAAACATAGAGAAAGTAAACAATCAATACAGAGAGCATTAAAGCTAATTCTGAAATATCATTCCTTCTTTACCATTCATATTTCATAGAGACACATGCGAATATTTATAAATATGAAGAGAAAATAGTAATAAACATGAGAGATACTACTTATTTGATTTCCGTTGTGCACAAGAATCCTGTGAAATGTCTTTAACTTTATTCCTTGATCTAGCAAGCCAATCCAATCTTGATTACAATAGCTCCTTGACTTGATAAGAAAATTTCTATAGAAATGTCTTTGAATCCTCCCAAAATACTTCAATTAAAGAAGTATTTATACTAATTCTAAACTGAAATATCTTGAAAAAATATCAAGATTGGTTTACAAATATCTCAAACTGTTTTACATTAATAGAACTTAAATAAAGGACACTCAAGACTAATGAATCTATTTCGAGCTATATTTATGGATTTATGGTGAAAAATAAGATAAATTCGAATTTGATAGCAACTCTTAAGTGATGATGAGGCTTCCAAGTCACTAACTGCATCCTTTTTTTGTGCATTCTACCCCAGAAATTCTGCAAACTTAGGTTCTAATGATACATGTGTATATCTCAAACCAAGATAGATATGTAAAACATGAAAGAGGTTATTGTAGATAAGTATGTTATGGATATATATCTCTCTCCGTTTCGCAACATTAAGCTCCATTTGTTCACAATAGTCTTTGCAAAAAGATGTCAAAAAAAAAAGACTTTGCACAGTCCAAAAACTAGGCTCTGAATATATGCACTTATCTCCCTTTTGGTAATACCTATGTAAAACGTGAGATAGGTTTGTGTATATTTGCATTTTAGAAACAAAAACCTCATTCAGTATCTCAAAATACATCTTGCATTGGTCGCAACAGTTTCTGCAAAACTATGACTTAAACAGGAAATTTTTGAAGAATGTACCATTTCTGCTCTGATTTCATCTTTTAACCTTAAATTTCTTTTAACTGTTTTTCACTTTGAATTTGGATAAAATTCATTCTTGTTGGTGAGAGTGTTTTCATCTTTGTTTAACCCTTCCTGCCTCCATGTTTACTTTTACTGTTTACTGTTTACTCTTTACTTTTATCATTCTGTTTTTTCATCTATCTTCACTTTGACATGAATCTGTATGCTCTGGAACTGTCTTCCCTGCTATTTATCTTCATGCTAGCTGATTTAATTGACTTGGTCTTCAATCTGATACTCTTTAACCTTGATACACTTTGACTATTCTTTACTGTGTCCTTTTACCTTCACTGTATATTTTAGGCTTTTTACTGTCTATTTCAATAGTAAATCATTTAATTCCATGTTTCCTCTGCTTGTCTTTTAACTTTATCTTTTATTTTCCATCTATATTTGAATATATTTGATAACAATCTCAGAGTAAATAGGTCTTATGACTAGTATTAAGACTATTTATCCAAGGTCGCGGTCTTCTGATCGCCTATAAAATAAAACAAACTATTAGGAAAACATTATGTTGACAGGGAGTGTCATTAATGGATTTATCGAGCTTTATAGGTCTATGGAGTGAGTTCAAAGTGATTTCAGGAGGTAAACCATGCTTGAATTGGTTAGCAGAGGCTTTAGGTGGAGCAGAAGGGTTTCATAAGTTTACACAGTAGAATGGATGAAGGGAAAGAAAACTTGGGTTCTTGGGGTTTGAACTTTAATGGGAAAACTTTTAAAATATGGCGCGAACTGAATACTACACGGTTTGTCACGTAGTGGGCAGGCGGTAAGTGGATTGTTTCGCACAACTTTTGGGCACTTGGTAGTATTGGGGGGAGGCCGCCCGATGCCATTCATCGGGCGCCACGTAGCATTGGGGCCCAACAGGAAACCACCCATATCGGGCAGGTAAAGGTTGGTCTTCGGAGGCCTTGTGAAATCAACGAGGATCATTAGATTTGACGGGGGAAGATAGGGTAGTGGTCAGTCCATGAAGATGCACGAACGGAAGTGGGGGGGCCCGGCGAGGGTTTAAAAGCGGGGGGTTTAAATTAATCAAGGATTATGGTGGATTAAGGGCATCGGGGGTGACTTCATTGGGGGATGGTTTGAGTTGTAATTAACCAAGGATTGATTAATTATGTCAGATTTTATTCATAAAGTTTATATTTCAAACTTTCGAGATGGGTTATTAATATAAGGGTTTTATTGATATATGTATGGGAAGGGTTTATATTTCTTTTTGGGATTTAATACATATATAAGTCTTAAAAATTAATATGAAGATGGCGGAGAATGGGTTTTTAGTGCTAAGTGTAATGTATTTAATTCATTTTCTTTTCATAAACACATTGTAACTTAGGCTAAAAAGGTAATTTTTGAGGGTTTTTTAGGAAAAAGGGTTTACATGGGAGTAATTGCTTTCCCTTAGAAAAATAGAGTTTAAACCTTAGGAAAAGGGGTTTTATGAGGGGAATGAGGGGGAGTGAAGAGGGGTAAATGATTATGAGGGGATTTTTTGTACTTGAGATCTATAAGTCATTAGGCCAAGGGTCCAATCCCTCCAAAAGTCAGAGAAATGCTTTGAGCCCCTTTGAGTTAAGATTTTAGATACTTAAGACTTTTCTTGGAAATTAGTTAACTGAAAAGTGTAATGAGTGAGGGAGGTTAATCAATTTGACTTTGTGGATTTGATACATGCTCAATTATTATCCATACTTGGAACTTTGATGATGAAGGTGATCAACATGCTTTTATCTAACAATCATCACAATTCTGCAACCATTCTTCTACTTACCCACCTACTCATCCTACCATTTTTACTTCTCTTTATTAGGGTGCACTTAAGCTGGAAAACCCTTTATCAAAACTTTTCTTTTCTTTTACAGTATAAATATATCTAAATCTAACCTTATTACATCCAAGGGCTCAGATTAAACAATTGAGCTCATTTTATTTACTCTACCTATCTACTTATTTGCCAGGATTAAACAATTTGGTCAAATTTTATTCTCTATCTCTAAGCATTAAATTGAAAATATGAAATAGCCAAGTTCAAACATTTTGACCATCCATGGATTGTGGTAAAGCTAACAAGATGCACACAATTTTTTATTTTGCGTCAAAGGTAAATAGTAGTGGCATTTTGACTTGCACACGTTCATGGTCTTTTTGTTTCTGGGGTTCATATTCATTCATTTTTATGGCCTTCTCTTATTCTTTTTGTCCTTTGATTTATCTTTTAGGACATACCCTCTTTACATTTTTAAATTTTTATAATATGGAAAACATTTTTAGAAAGAAAAGGCATGTACATATTATGGATTTAATCTCATCCATTCAAAAATTATGACTCCTATTAGTACAGGAACCTAACAGCACCAACACTGGAATGCTTAGTGAAATTCCTAGAACCTTTTCAAGTGTGGAAACAAGCTGAAATTATCTGTTGGAGGTAGTGTCCATAATGCTTTGGAGAGGGAGACCTTCAACCTGGAAAAGGGAGGTCTGCAACCTACGGTGGTTTAAGGATGGCCACCAACTCTAGAATGCTTAATTAAATTCCTGGAACTCTTCTAGAGATGAAAAAAGATGAAGTATTTTGCTAGAGTAACTTTCCCCAATTATTTGAAGAGGGAGAAGCTCAACCTGAAGAGGGAGGTCTCAACCCTCCATAGATGGTTTAAGGCTGACCACCAATCGAGGGCATGCTCAAGGGCATCTTTGTCTCTAGCTACAACTCTAAATATGGTATGGTAGGTTGTGGCTTAGGCTCGCTTGATGTGGATTTGAAGCTTGTATATGACCATCACTTCCCCACTATCAAATACAAGGTGAGAAAATGGAGAAAACTCAACTGCAAGACCTTTTAATATTCTAGAAGAGATTATGACATATGATTGAAATATGTTCTTAGTTGTTGAAGCCCATTGCCAAGAATTGATCCATCCAAGATGAATATTTGTTCTTGTAGGAGGTTTGTTTCTAAAGCATCTATGTGGAAAAAGAGTGGTTTTATGACAATGCTCACATGGATGAAGATCAAAACAGTGATCTTTCATATGGCCAACTGGGTCATAATGTTGGCATATAACATTTTGTTGTTGTTGCTATGAAAGAGGAGCATAATCTAAAATAGATGAAGGTGAAATATCATGAATAGACCCAACACTTTGAAATTAAATGGGCATGGAATAGTCTGAATATGAAAGGATGCCTCCTTCTCATGTCCTTGACATGTTTTTTTCTTGTTGTTGTCAAGATCTTCCTAAGGTCTGATGATTGTCTTGGGAAGTGTAGGCTAATTTTCCGCACCTGTATTCAAATTTGCTTCTCAAATGAGCACTTGATGTGAATCAAACTCAAAATTATTGATTTGATGACTTGTTGGCTATTGATGGGTGTCTATCTCAATGTTCTTAACAAAAACAGGTTCAGAATGTTGTCTTTTCTGGAACTCATCTTGCTGTAACTGTGATTCAAGATGAAAAAATTAATTTTTTTATTTTGCATTTAGTAAACACATTGATATATCAGAGAGATTGTCACTATTGATTTGGACTATGTTATGAGTAATAGATAACGTTAGAGTGTTTAACGACTCTAGAAATTCATCAAATCTAGCCATGTGTGGACAAAATACTGTTGTAATGGCTACTGGAATACGAACATAAGGAAACTTCTCCTTTAAATGGATGAATGATATCGTATAACATAATTATTATGGTAATGGTGGTCGACAAACATAGTACACAGGGATACATGTACATGAGAAGGAGAATAACATGTTGAAATCCATGACATCTACCCAATCAATTGATTTGATAGACAATTTAAGTGCTACTGTGTAGTTGTGCCCCAAATCTCACTCAAGTGCAAGAGTTGTTGCTATGTCTTCTATGTGCAGAGAAGTGTACCTGCAGTAGGCTTCACTTTTATTTAATCATTTAGCTAGATTGACGTTTCAGTTCTAGTCACAACCTCCTTCCTATTAGGTGTCTCACATTTTAGTTATATCTAGCCTTCATAAAGTTGGTTGGTGGTCAACTTCACAACCTCAAAGACAAGAAGGGAATTGTAATCACAAAAACTTAAAATCCATGTGAGCCATGAAAGCATGGTATGATAGGTGTTATATGAAATTTATGTTATGCAACGGACATGCCAGTGTTATATGAGCAATGGTATTATGGTATCACACTGAGCAGCAGTATTGTGAGAAAACCAGGAGTATGGATATGTGTAATAGGAGAAACCAATGGTGTGATACACAGTTAAGTCAATAATGTTGATGGGGATTAGTTGGGCTAGTTTTTATATAACTGAGCATTGGGGCATGACCAGTGTGCTAGATTATGAACCAAGGTGTAGATGGAAGGTGGACGGGTGTCATGGTTCTGTTGTGCAATGGTATGGCGGTGACTTTGATATGTTACCAACAAATTCAACGGAGGTCACCAATGTGGTGGTGAGAGGCTTCAACCAACAACATAAAAAAAAAAAATCAACGTATGGAAGAAGCTGATATGCGGGCAGGCCACCGAAGATACTTCTAGGGTTCTTTCTTCCTTCTGTGGGGATGAGGAAATGGAGTTGAAATGATTTTCTCAAACGTTTCATTCATAAACTAGGCTCTATGCCATGGTTGCACCATCTATATTTTGCCATATCGATGTTAAGATGATAGAGTACTATGGTATGATAATATATGAACCAGAGGGATATATATGCCAATGCAGTCACATATTATAAATTTATCATGCCAACACATCTGCGAGAAGGTATTGGAGTGATGGTGTTGGAGCAGTGGTAGTATGGATGCTGCAACACATGATTTTCCAAAAACATAGTCACACCATATCAAAAGGTGCAATACAGTAATAGTACTCAACACCATCATGATAATCTAAATTATTTTACCTTGTTTTGATACCAATCCCTTGCAAAATCCCGACCAATGATCAAATTTCGGCAATGGAAGATGCTTTGGGAGTTTGAATTATGGAAAATTCGGCCACGAGTTTCTTCAGTTTGAATTTTGTCCTGACGGCAGGATCTTCAATGCAAACAATTCAAACTTTTGAGTGCCCAGACCTCTACGCCATCCAGCACATTTTGAAGAAGAGTTTGACTTGCAGTATGAAGAAATCTAAAGGCTTCTTGTAGAGAACAAGCAACATGTTGTAACACACGTGAATTTGCACCGAGAACTTGCTGCTGTAGTGGTATGATCCGGATTATCCACAGTTTTGTGTTCATTCTATCGACGTTTCAAACCCCAAAGAGGGTCCATCATCAGGACTAATAGAATATGAATGAAATTTTATTGAGAGAAGAGTCAATCGAACTGGGAATAAATAAACCTAGATCCCTAATTTTTAAAGAAGTCGACACTCTTTAAAAATTAGGGATCTAGGTTTATTTATTCCCTTGTCGATTGACTCTTCTCTCAATAAACTTTCATTCATCTTCTATTAGTCCTGATGATGGACCCTCTTTGGGGTTTGAAACGTCAACAGAATGAACACAAAACTGTGGATAATCCGGATCATACCACTGCAAAAAACTTCCACAGAAGCCTAAAATCTAACATAACTTGCTGCTGGTTAGGATGAATTACATTGTCTCAATGGATTGTGGGAAACGATGCCCTTGAGGGATGAGGTTATGAAATTTTGTAATGATACTC
Organism: Pinus taeda; assembly: GCA_000404065.3. NCBI lineage: Eukaryota > Viridiplantae > Streptophyta > Pinopsida > Pinales > Pinaceae > Pinus > Pinus taeda. The sequence goes on along the minus strand of APFE030731676.1, from coordinate 65,109 downwards.
AAAACCTATGTGCCTCTCATTAATAATTGATAGCGCAAGTGCAAGCTCTCAATCAAGACATGACTAAAGCACAAGGTGATCTCGGCAGGTTCCTGTATTGAGGGAAGAACTTGAAAGTTTATGTTAGGAATTGATACAATCTAGGATGAAGATTGAAAATGAAAAGAAGGAAAATACTGAGTACTTCAAATAGAAGCAAGTTGTGTAGAAGAACAAACACCCAATGCAAAAAGAGAAACAACACTTAGAATTTTGAGAGTCCACGAAAGGGCATGCAAAATAGTAACGGAAGATAAATATAGTTATCATGGTTGATGCATAGGGTGACTTTGTCTAACCTAATCATATAAATCACTTGTTATCCTAACATAGGCTCAAACGTTATTGCATGAGAGAATACACGGAGCGTAGGTTCGACAGAAGGGCTCTGGCCAAATGAAGCAACAATGGCCAACTAAGATACTAAGATATGAAACTCTCAGGTAAGAATAATAAATATTATGATAATAAATAGAGAACTAGTGTTACAACACCAGAAACCAAAGAACATTGAGTATAATGGCATAGAGAGAAAATAATTGGTTTATCAAAACAGCAGCTAGGTGGAGTGGATATCGCTGACAGACCAAACAGACAAATAGCAGTCAAGTTCTGGAAAATAGACAGAGATGTGTAGGTTTACACAGGCCACAAAACAAGTGGCTCACAAAATATTGAGGAGGTTATGACTGTACTACTCGAAACCAAAGATATTGGCAAACTATTCTACGGTATCACCCAATGAATGTTTCAATGCAATGTCTGACACATTTTGTTGTTTTAACACTTAACTTCACTCACCACCATACAATACAACACCATATATCTATATATATATATATATATATATTTATAATATATATATATATATTATATATATATATATATATATCTATATATATATATATTATATATATATATATATATATATATATATATATGACTACACAAGATATATCACCTTAGAAGGAGATACATTAATTGAAAAACAAATATATTAATGCAATATCCATGCTCATAGTTGTGCCTGAAATTGAACAACAAATAACAAAGGTCAAAAATTGAAACAAGCTTTCACCAACACCCAAGAAAATCTCATTAAGTTCATAATACCACCCTTCACCTTGTGAACTATCCTTCCTTCCATCTTCCGATTTGGAAAATCCTTCTAAATATTTCCACGATACTCATTCAACCCTATAAAATTTCAATGCACCATATGTTTCTCTAAATCTATAAGCTCCACCTTAGAATAACTTCCACATTGCAATAAGCATAGTAGGAATATTCCCAGCAACAACTTTCAGAGATTTCTTTGTATCTTCTTCTTTCGAAATATTATCTTCCTTCAAAGGTGTCACAAGAGACGCTTCTTCTCTCACCTTATCACAAGGAAATTCATTCGCTGGTTTCACTGCTTGAGACCCGTCATGCACAATTTCTAGCGAACCACTTTTCAGTGATGATCACAACAGCTATATCTTATCTCTACGGGGTGGTGATGGTGTTTTCCAGTTCTCAAACTCATGCTCTCACATCTCAGGGCACTTACGTTACTAGGTTATGTAAAAAACTCTCTTGAAATAATTTATGTTCTCAACTCAATATTTTCGCTAAATTGATATACTAGACAAGGAGGCATAAAGGGAGATGTGAGTGTTAGGTATGTAGTGCATCGTTGGGGAGAATTCAGAAAAATGTTATGTTATAGGTGTGAACGCACACCTGAATAGTGGAAGGTCTAGGTAGACTATACATAGATGGGCAGAACGCACCCAACTCACAAAGATAGAGTCTGAAAACTGGTATTACTATCAGCCAACAACTAGGCAAGGAAGTAGCTGACAAAGGGGAAACTCTACACAAATGCAGAGAAATGCCTGAAATATCTACACCATAAAATTAATGGTTTTAATTTGAACAGGGTAGGAAGGAACGATGGATAGAGATGGCAAGGAGAATTTTTGAATTGATTTTCAAAACTGTGTGCAACACAGGACAACATTATTCAATAAGAAGCTTAAATTAGGGACCTGTAGACCTGACGGTATGATACCATGTCATAAATAACCATCGAGAAGACTGGAAGTGATAGATAAGCATTGAAATTGTATTTTCTATTAACATTGATGTACATTTATAATACATTCTTGTGACTATTGGATTCATCTTCCAACATCTCTTGGACTCCTTTGATCGTTCAGCTCCCACACCTTAACCCTTGGTGGATTAGGTGTCCGACACTAAGGTTGGAGGGAGACCCTCTAGTGACTAAGTGGGAGGGCTTAAAAGACCTCATTAAGTAACAATTTTACCCTATTGGGTACATAGAGGACTTGTGGATCCAGTGGCACTTCTTCATGGAAAATCCAATCTAAAGCATACAGGAGTACCCCACAGAGTTGAAAAACATGGCCATAATGTTGGGCATCTCTCCAAAGAACACATATGTACTCCTCTGTTAAGGGATAAATTCCCCTAGGGTCTTGGGTTGATACCCTAGCAGATCGGAGGTTATCTATACAGAGAAACACACATTCCACACAGCCATGATGCTAATATAAACAAATTCTACGATGAGAGGCGTACCTGGGGGTCCTTCGTTTGAGAAGCTCTAGCCAGGGTCCAAACCCTCTTGGAGTTCCTTTTGCTCCTTCAACCTGCAAAACAATCAATTCAAGAAAGTATAGTAGTATATGGACCAAGCATCATAAAGAAATCATCTTCATAGCATATTGAAAGGTAGTTAGTTACACAATTAAAACAACCATTCATATGAGAATCATAGCATTGATATCATAAACATGAAGAAGATTTATATCAGGAACAAAGACAAGTGTTTCTTTTATTATAGATAACTAAAGTATAGAAAGGAATGATTTCACCTGAGTCATTCTTTCGCAGGCTCCAAGCGTAACCATCCTCCGGATTCATCTAGTCTCAAGCCTTCAACAAACTACTTCCATGACTTACTCCATGATATCTCAAGTAGTAGAAAGACATCATCACACAAGGAAACAAGGGTTTCCTGTAAATGGGGGGAGTGCTGGAAGCACTAGGATCTCCAGACTTGGTCAGGGAAAATCTCAGGAGAGTGATATTTCTCTCCCTTCTCTCCTCCCTTAGGCCTTCCCATTGAAGCCCTTTTATACTTCTCCCAAAGAAGTTTTTTAGTTGGGAATTCGTTGGGAACAGTTGGGCCACGGGCACTAATAGGTAATCAACGGGTGAAACCCGTGATCTCTCCCCGAAATTAAGGAGATTTAATTTTTTTTAAGTGTTTTAAGACATATACGCAGGGTTGGGTATACACAGACCCGCGTACACATGCATTTAGCTCAAGGAAATGTTGTGTATAGGGAGTAAAAAACTGTTTTTTAAATTTTGGACCAGGTCTAGAAGGAGGAGTTTCCCTAGGCCATGAGTGCAGCATCACAAACATCAAGAGTGAGGTTTCGAGCTATAACAGATGCCCCCTAATATATGAGGTTAGAAGCGGTACATGATGGCCAAAATGTATTAAGCAAGTTCATGGAAAGGAAATCTGTCAAAAACTGAGAAGGACTTCACCAAAGTTCAGCCTGCCAAGCCACAAAAGGAGATCAAAAGAAACACTGTCTGAGGCGGGCATACCCATGCTCAAAGAAAGTATAGCATGTCCGCATATCAAGTACAAGTGGATCCACTAAGTATACAAGTATAAAAGACTAGAAACTACATAATGGATCATCTGATCATGATCAAACAAGTACATGTCTGAATATCACATATAAGAATGTCAATGATGCTGAAGGATGAAGCGGATCACTCATATCAAAGAATGATCCCAAAAAGTACCAAATGAACGTAATGGAATAAGATGGTACTACACTGCAAACTCAGGTGCCAGCATATAAAATGTCGCCATGAATGACTGCAACATATAAGGTGGAGTGGTATCAACTAGTAGTAACAGGAGCAACTGTCAAGTGAACCAATGAATGCTGATTCAACCTAAGGTCTTCACTGACCGCCTTGGTACATTTCTACACCATGGGAATAAATGATCTGAAGTTGACCATGTGAGAAATCGTTTGATTACCAGTCATTAATGCATACCGTTAACAAATGCGAGACTACTCACCGATAATGGTAATGAGTGTCAAGGTACTCAGTACAATCTAACAAGTGTGAATAGATGAACTGAAGTCAAACACCTGTAAGAATCTATCAATCAGGAGACAATGATGGTTTCCCACTGTCGATAGCGAAGGATCTGCCACTAATGACTGCAAACCCCAAGGTACTGCCAAATGGACTCTAGATCTTTGCCCCATAGCAATAAGTCGAAGTTGATAGGGAAAGATCCGTTAGAAGGAAGGCATTAAGGCATCCTTCATCAATCTAGCATGAGTGTAACCCGTAGGCCAATAATGTGGAAGGAATCGGACGAAAAAGATGTAGTAACCTGACCGAAGCACATTTCCGACATACACAAGATGTGGCTAGCGCATGACAGAAACCCTCTGAACCAACCAATAATGAAAGCTGACACAGAGGCGAGGTATCCACCAATAGGGTCAAATGGAAACCAAGGGTCTGCACGAATCCCAATGTGTGATAATGTAAGCTGATGTCGAACACAAGGGAAACCACTCAATCAAAGACCCATGATACTGATCGATACTGAGCACAAGGTGACCTATCAATAATGGAAATAGGGCCAGGGTGCAGCTCTAGGCCTCTTCTCAGAGCAAGATGTCATCGCCGATAAGGACAAGACCCGCCAGCAAGATTTCAATGGGGACCTTCTCAAACCGGCATGAGCAAAGGACCAATATAGGTGATGTGATGATATACATGATACTGACAACTAAGGATGGCCGACTGAAAAATGAGTCAAGAGACACCGCAGAGAGGCCGACTTAGGCTAACTTCCCTTGAACAAAAGCACGACTCAATGTGACTATGTGGTAGCATATGATGACTTTGTATAAGTTTGTCATGCAAGAGGCACGAACGAACCCTCCATATGATTGGAAGAGATAACCCAATCGGGGGAGAACTGACTCAATAACAAGGTTAAGGTGTACCTAAGTCAAACTAAATCCCGCCCAAATGGAGGAGACTTTGTTTTGAGTGCTTTGTTCAAGGGCGACATGACTGACTCTAGCTGCCAACAATAGATGGAAATATTGTCCTGTTCCCACTCTTTTTGGAAAAATAATTTTTTTGTCTTTTTATTTTAAGTTGGAAAAAGAATAAAAGAATGCTATAGTACAGTGGAAAGAACGATTGTTGGTGAAGCAGATGATCTAGTTCCTGGGATTGGAACAATCCTATGCCCAATGTAGGGAGGCAAAAACTAGTCAAAGACACTCAAAGGTGTGTTCCTTCCATGGGTCAAGGTGTGTCAAGTTGCAAAAGTCAAGGGTATGCAAGTTTGATTTTGCAGTTGTCATGGTCAAAAGTTGGCTTAAACATGAGTCCAAGTGAAGCCGGCTCAAGGCCAAAAGGTACAAATGGTCAAAATGAAATGCACTAGTACAACTCAACATAAAGGAGCCTCTAGGGTATAAGGCTAGAATGAAGTGAAGAAGCAAAGAGGAATGAATCTTCATCGCATAAATCATGGCGGAACTACAGAGGACTCCTGAGCCTACTCAGATCGGAGCAGCATGGGCAACAAATGTTTGTGAGGTGATAACTTCAATGCCCATGAAAAGGATGGCTCTACCATTGTGTCATGATTAAAAAAAATCGGCGAGTGAAAGTGGTTTACGAACCATAACACGATGGGATCGACCCTATGGCAAGTGTATCGACAGATGGAGGCTAGTATGCATAATGCAATGGAAAAATGGCTTCCCTAACCTATATGCCAGTCAGAAAATGATACCTGCCATGATGGGTCAGTGGCCATGGAACCGTCCTGAAACTGTCGAAAAAACGTCCAAAATGTCCTGAAAATCAAACCATTCTCGACATTCCAAGCTCCCAAGTTAAAAGTTACATGAGACCAAACAAAATCAAGTTTTGAAAAAAAATTGCATTTTCAAAGCCTATAAATGAGCTTTTGGACTCACCATTTTCACCATTTGAGTTTGAGAGCAAAGGAGTGGAGCAAAAGGAACAAATTTTTCCATATGCCAAATTCAATCGTTCAGATCCTTCCACAATCACCAGGTAACCCTTAAACTTGTCTTGCAATCAATTGTGACTAGTTTTAGAATTTTTAATTTATGTTTTACCGTTGAATTTTTTGTCAAAAATTTCACTGTATCATATACGCGGGTTGGATATATGAAACCCGCGTACACGCGGGCCCTACAGGCGACTGTGTGTAAATGAACCCGCGTATACACCACGAACATTTCAAACAAAAAAACTAACGGTTTGAATTCATTTTTTCTTCAGGATGCTAGTCACTTGGCGAGAAAGAGAGCATACCGCAATGGATGATGAGGTTATGAATGATCCCAATGCTTTGCATGCCTTACGGGGATGTGGTTTGCTAAAATTCTTCAAAATGCCAAATATGAAAGCAAACACTCACCTGCTTGAGATGCTCATTGACTATTGGAGTATCGAGGATGATTACTTTATGATTGACCAGATGCCACTCAGGATAGAATTGGAAGACATTTATTTCATCACAGGCCTTTCCCTAAGGGGAGAGGTAGTACATTCTAGGGGCAGGACACGAGGCAGTCTCTTGATCGAGGACTACATACATATATATTGCCCGAGACATCCAAAAAAGGTTGGAAGTAAAATTTCAATCACACATGTAGAGAGTTTATCGCTGAGGATAATCCTGTTCACTATAACTAGAGTGAATGGATCAGCTTCTCTGCACCAGGCATCACGGCTAGCCATGAGCTTGGCGGTAGACTGTCTCACCACCGTATTTGACTGGTGTACTCCTCTTCTGGCCAGCCTAAAAAGCCAGCTTACTTCCATCAAGAGAGGGCGGACCAAAAACTTTGGATATGGGACTATCTTGCGTTCTTTCTTTTTTGAGAGGGTCCCTGCACTTCGTCCTAGAGTACTGGTTTCAATCAACACCCCGCGAGATCCACGAATGGGCAGGTGGGCTGACCTGATGAAACATCTAAGAGGTGGGGATGTTCCACAGACTGCATTTGACGATGACTTCTTCTCCTGGTGGGAGCAGCAGATCATCACCATAGATGACTACCCTTATGCTAGGTTGGACTTCCTAGGAGATCCTGATCTAGTATTACCACCGACCGCAGCATGGGGTGACATTGGTAAGTGTTTTTTTTTTTTATAATAATTTTTTTGTGATTTTTCAAATATAATAATGAACTTTGAAAAATGTTTTTGATAGGATTTAAATGACTAATATGATGATCATGTTCCAGATATTGGGCCGGTACGACCAAATGAGTTCCCACGGCACAGACGTCGTGGCCAAGGGGCCAAAGAGGCAACTGCAGACACAGAGTGACTACTTCATAGTGTTCAGCGGCACTTGGTGAGACTAACTCACGAAGTGCCGATGGCAGCCATAGAGGATCTTCCTGTATATATGCAGCGTCATGTGTTGGCATGCCACAAGACTGGGTCCGCACTCTTAGGTGTGTTGGTAATGCAGTAGTTGCCTACTTAGCCGCTCATCCTGAGCCGAGGCATTAGATATATTGGACATTATTATGGGCATTTGAGTCCCAATTTTGTATGTTATTTTGGACAGACTTATGTACACTCGAGATGTTTTATGATATATATATACATTCTGATTTTTTGACGCTTGATTTTATTGTGATGAACGATTGATATGCCAGTCTAATGCTTGATTAGCGATAGAATCAGCTAACCAATTATGAGATCTTGGAATGTGAAAATAATTAATATAAGTAAATGATCTTTGCAACAACCTCACCCTTAAATACTGGTGATATAAACATGGATCCCTTACCTAATAAATGTTATTCAATTGTGACACTATCAATTGTGAATCAAGATAAACTACCAACGAGTCGATTCCGTGGGAAATTGCCTCGGATAATAAATTAATGACGGTAGTATACTCAACCATATTATTTGAAGTGGGACCAATGCATACTCCCCTTGATACCATCAACTACCCAGTTGGATAGTAGAGTACCCAAGCTGCAGAAGTGAGGTTCCGAGTGTGCCAACTAGCACCATTGGTGAATCCAAAATAGACCAAGTCATCCATCAACACCTATCAAAACAGACAAAAATGTGTTGATATCAAAACCTCTCGATGAGATATGTACAAATATACAAAATGTACAAAGAAGCCATTGCCTAGCTGCTACTTAAGCAAAGTACTTCTTGAGGTAGAGCCCGTTTCGGGGCTCCACCAACTTGTTTCCTTCAAAATTGATTAACTCATACGACCCTTTTCCTAAAACTTGTTTAATTATGAAGGGACTGTACCACATAGGCTTGAATTTGCCTGCCCCCAAGGTGTCCTTATCTTGATCATAGACCAAGACAAGGTCGGCTTCAGAAAAGACTCAAGGACGGACAGCTTTATCATACTGAGTTTTAACCCTTTTCTTATGAGTTTCATTTACTGTGGCAACATCTCGATGCTATTCATCGAGATGTTCCGAATGAAGGAGGCGCTCTTTGAGACTAGAAGTCTCTGGAAGAAGCTCAACAGCTAACTTAAGAGATGGGATTTCACATTCGACAGGAAAGATAGATTCCATCCCATAAACTAACTGAAAAGGTGTAAAACCTGTAACAGTCTTTACAGAGGTTCAATATGCCCAAAGAGCCAGATACAACATAAGATGCCAATTGGATCGATTTTTGTCGATCGTCCTTTGCAGGATCGTCTTAAGGGTTTTGTTCACTGCCTCGACCTATCCATTAGCCTGAGGATAATAAGGAGACAAATTTTCCTACCGGAAACCCAATTTAAGAGCCAATTCAGACATTAGTTGATTTTGGAAATGACTACCATGGTAAGTGACAATCTCTCTCGGGATACCAAACCTTGAGATAATCTGATTAAAAAGGAACAATGCCGCTGTTTCACTATCGTTTTTATAAGTGGGCATGGCCTCAGCCCACTTCGTGAAGTAGTCTACGGCCACGATAATGTACTTTTGATTCGCTGCTGAAGGCGGATTACAAGTTGTAAAATCAATACCCCACTTAGTAAAGGGACCGGCAGTGACAATAGGAAAAAGAGGAGCTAGATGTGCGCGCATCTTCCAAGTATAGATTTGACAGGGGTGACAGCGTTTGACCGCTTCAACACAATCTTTGAAGAGCGAAGGCCAAAAATAGCCGGCACGCAAGATACGCTGAGCTGTAGCAAGCCATGATAGATGACCACCACAAGCTCCACTGTGGCAGTCATTGAGCACTGACTCTGCTTCCTCTAAGGTCAAACAACGTCGAAGGATTGAATCAACCCCTCGACGATATAATGTATCACCAATGATAACATAATTTTTAGCCAGGTGACGTAACTTTCAGCGTTCATCCTTAAAGAAAGTAGAGGGAAACTTTGAAGTCTGGAGATAGACAATGATATCTCCATACCAAGGGTCGAGCGAAGAAATGAGGAATAAATGTTCGTGGAGAAAACTTTCCTCATAAATAGTATCCTCTCCACAAGGCAACTCTGAAATTAGCTCGGCAAAAACCATGGATTTCTTAGACTTAGCAGACAAGAACTCGAGATCAAATTCTTGTAAAATGACTATCCATCAATTATATTTTCCCCCAATCACTCGCCTACTAAGGACAAACTAAAATGGATTCACTACTGCTAAGACAAAAGTTTTGCGTAGCAAAATATAATGGTGGAGCTGCTGGACAGCATGGATAGCTGCCAAGGCCAGCTTCTCAACAGGGGAATAGTGAAGTTTAGGACCTATCAAGCCTCAGCTCAAATAATAAATCACATGCTCAGTGAGAGCATCGTCTGAACGAGAACCATACAAATGGTTGATTTTGCTGCAGCGAGATATAAAACGAAGTCCCTACCATAATCTGGTGGACTCAAAAGTGGGGTAGAGACTAATGCCTTTTTCAAAGCATCAAATGATTGCTGCACAAAATCATCCCACACGAATGGAACTACTTTGCGTAGAAAACACATAAAACCTTTAGCGATCTCGGCATAATTCACTATAAACCGTCTTAAGAAATTAGTCTTCCCTTGAATACTTTGAAGTTGCCGAATTGAGGATGGGGGAGGCAACTGAATTATTGCCTCTACCTTGAAGGGATCAACCCTAATCCCTTAATTTGACACAATGAACCCTAATAACCGACCGGACGTAACCGTGAAAACACACTTATTGGGATTCAACCGGATCTTATAAAAATGACATCGCTCAAAAACCAATCAAAGATGACTAGGGTGATCAGTTCTCTTTCGAGAACGAGCAGCGAGATCATCCAAGTATGCTTTGAAGATATGTTTAATGTCGTGGAAAGCATATGACATGGCCTGCTGGAAAGTAGCTCCAGCATTTTTAAGACCAAAAGGCATCTTTTTGTATGCAAAGGTACCCCAGGGACATATAAAAGCTATCTTATGTTGATCTTCAGGACGGATAGAGATTTGATTATAACCAGAAAAACCGTCCATGAAGGAAAAAATCTCATTACACGCACACTCGTCAATAATCTGATCAATGAATGGTGTGGGGTAATTATCTTTCGGACAAGCCTTGTTTAGGTATCTAAAGTCGATACATACTCAGATTTTTCCTTGCTTTTTATCCACAGGGACTGGATTAGAAACCCAATCGGTAAGAGGAATAGGGTATATAAAACCCGCCTTGAGCAACTTCTCTACCTCAACTTTAATGGCTGCTGCTTTCCTAGGATTAACCAGTTGAAGCCTTTGACGAACTGGTTTGGCGTTTTCATATGTCTTGATCTCATGTTGAACTATAGAAGGATCAATGCCAGGAATTTCTTCATAAGACCAAGCGAATACATCTCGAAATTCCTTGAAAAGGTCGGTGTAAATTTGAATTTCTTCAGGGGAACATTCGACTCTGATGAAGAGATTCTCAATCGCGTTAGGGTTCCTAGAGATGTTTATAGATATCGTTTTTGAAATCACTGACATATTACCTTCAGCACGAAAGTGTGCTGGAGCCAAAGGATTTGATATTGTACAAACATCACTAGTAAAGAGCTCGGAGAACCTAGATTCTACTTCTTGCAATGGAGGAAGAAAATATGAACGATGGTGTAAGTCTTCCCAAGGTCGAACTACACCCATCATTATTTCTAGGATTGCTTCTTCAAAAGGTAAAATTGTATCTAAGCAGTCCATGGCAGAGGTAGAATCAAGGGTCTAGGCCAGGGCCAAATCACCATCTAACTCCTCCTCAGAAAAGGAGTAGAGTGGTTGTCTCCAAAGTTAACGATAGATTGATATCGAAGCTCAGTTGCAGACATAGGGAATGCCATTTCATTGACTTTTCCTTTAGCTAATGTGGTTGTAGGTGAAGGAAAGGTCCAAGGGTCTGAAAAATGATGAGTTCGGAAGAACTCTTCTCAAGGAGACTCCTTAGATGATGAAATGACATTGATTATAGCAATAGGAGAGGGAAAATCAAAGGTACCCATTAGTGAAGAATACATCCCAACTCCCAGATTCTTAGTAGGTGGATGAGGGTTATCGAATAAAGGAACAGTAGAGTCAGAAGTTGCTTGAGGATCGACTGGACAATAATCCAATTGATCAACCTTAACAATTTTCCCTTAATGAGGAAAGAAAATGACACAAAACAGAGTCGAAACAACGGCATCCATTTCATATACCCAGTTCCTTCCTAAGAGGAGATTGTAGTCTAGGTTAACATCAGTGACTTCTACTTCAATACTAACGACCTTCCCCCCAACACATATAGGAAAGGTCAGGATAATCCCATGTGGCTTGTGAGAATGCCCATCAAATGTAGTTAGGAGGGTAGGGGGTAGGTGAAGGAACAGCCAAAGGCAATCCCATGGCCTTACAACATGACATCGACATGACACACATGGAAGCTCCTTCATCAATAATGGTACGAAAAATGTTAATCTTCTGGTATGTAGAATTTATTTGAAAAGCCATATGATGAGGGAGTCGCTTTTTGACATTTAACATGACGAAAGTGAGCACTAAAGAGTTGGTTGGATCAATTGCCCCAATTACCGACAGTAAAGCACTTCGTTGAGCTGGACACGACTGGAGAACCTCTAAAGCGGACATGGTGCATGGACTCTGAGCCAGATCCTCAATAATGGAGTAATTTTGGGCGTCCCTAGCATTAGGATTAATAGTTGCGCGTTTAGTGGAACCTTTCGGTATCTGTGGTATAGTATCGACAGGGGGTCGCTCAATATGAAGGTCGGTATTTCCGGGAGCATCTTTGTCCTTGGAAGTTTCAGCTTCACCGTAATCACGTGACCGAGTGGCCACATGGACATTAGAACCTATCATGAAAACATTTGATGATTTCTCCCCTTCCTGGTTGCCCCCTGCGGAGGTACCCGGATTTGAACTCGCGCAAGCAAGCAATTGCTGCCCTTGGGGAAAAGGGTTGGTTAACACAGCTTGAGAACTAGAAGTCCCTTGCTGCCCTAACAAGCGCTGAGCGTCTTGAATCTTTGGGTAGAGATGAGTTAAATGGTCACCACTACATAACTTGCATGGAAACTTAACTTTCTTTCTAGACTCATTTCTACCACCACCAGCATTATTGTCAGATTTATTTGTGTCAGCCTTCCCATCCTGACTCTTTTTCTTACCTCGTCCTTTCTTTTTCCCATTGGAATTTTGATTTCCTTTGGGGTTATGAGATTGGATGGCATTAATTGAAGAGGGTTGGGAAGACGAAGGGTTAGATGATGTGACTTGGTTGTTAGGAGCAGTTTGCAAAGACAACTGCTACAATTGGCTCAACAAGTTCACCGCATTTGTGTCTACCAATCCAACGATACCATCCACATGGGGACCTGGCTTTGACTTGGCTATATCAACCTTAGACCCAGGAGCATTTGGCAAGATTTTTTGTAGGATCCCACACTGAGAGTAAATCAATTCTAATTGTTGGGCCCTAAAAATAGCTTGCTCCTCAAAATAGACTCTGGACATGGAGACATCCTTAGAGATTTCAGGTTGTAAAGATTTCAAAAACCATTCGAGATGGTACTCCGAAGGAATTTCGGCTTTAATGAGCCTCTTTCTCCGTCTCCATTCCTGAATATGATCAGAAATGTGGGTTGCCATGTCTTGACGAAAAGTGGCCAGAAGTTCAGTTCCAATGTCATAACGGACAGGCAATTGGAAATGATTTAAGAAAATATTAGCTAAGTCAGCGAAAGATGTAAAGCTGCCCCCTGGCAACTCTATATACCACTTGGCCGCATTACCAGTCAAGGTGCGTTGAAAAAGTCTCAACCTAATCGAGTCATCAATAAGGGAGTTTGATGAGCAACACAAATGGAATGTGGTTACATGGTCGCCTAGGTCTTCACCACCCTTCCCTTCGAATTTTGGAATGTCCGAAGGGAGTTTGGTTGGGACCGGAGGCCAGGCCAGGTTGTATTTGATTGGATCGTTTGTTAATTTCGTGAGATCTGGCAAGTTCAAAGTTGCCAGAAAAGGAAGCCTAGGAGGACCTTGGGGATTCCACCTAGACTGGGCGGAGCTCCCAAAGTTCTGAAAAGATTGGCCTAGATTTTGGAAGGCACCAGGCTGCCCGAAGTAACCAGCAGAACTAGCTGAACCAAAAGACGAGCCTTGTGATCCAGCAAAACTCGGAGTTTGACCAACTCCAGCTGAAAAACCTCCATAAACGGCGAAGATCCCTCCTAAAGGATTATAAGGAGTTGATAACCCCTGATATGGATTCCAAGTAGAAGCTAAGGGAGGAATACTTCGAAACGAAGTAACTGTGGAGTACGGCCTATTCCCTTGTTAGTCGAAAAATGGATTCCCAGTTCCCATGCCACTAACCGCAGGGTTAGTCCAACCTTGAAAAGGATTGCTACTTTGTCCTAAAGAAGAAAAAGGCATAGATCTAATTGTTGGGTTGGAATGTGGTATATGACCACTTCCAAAAGGAAAACCCTGAAATGAAGTCGATCCACCCATCATGGATGTGGAGGCACTAAATGGAACTAACAGAATACCCTGTGAATGGGTGCCAAACGGGAAGAATCCAGAACTAAAAGCATGGGCTTGGGAATTTCCACTCATAGAAGGAATGGAGGTAGACCCGACTAAAGATGTGCTAGCAAAAGACCCAAATAAAGAAGCAGAGGGGATGGAAATAGTTCCTCCCCCTTGTATTGATGTTGGAGTCTGCATAGTTGTATCACTTGTAGTAGAAACCATGCTTCCAGTAGTGGTCATCGATGGTAATTGTGTAATGTGACCTGGACTTGATGGTCTATGCGTCGAAGTCCCAACATATTGTAATACTTCAGGATAACTAGAAGGTAGGGGAGAATTCGGAGCCGCTAACGACTCTGGGAGTTCTTCTACCTCTATGTTATTTTCTATTTGAAAGAGAACTCGAGAAAGAACTAGAGTGTTCCTCTCTTGTTCTGTGGAAGTACCAAGCCTATCTTGAACACTAATGCCCCTAAGAAGAGATCAATCCCCAATGTGTCAGCTGCCACGGGATGAAACCCACCGCAGTATTACCTCTGCGCCTTCTAGGAGAAGGCTCTAAACTTGGTGGTGAAAGACCACGAAGTCTTTGAGACCATCTAGGTGATTGGTTAGCCACTTTGAATTTTTTATTAATATCTAGTTAAAGACTCAAGAAAAGATGAAATCTAGGCCGACTAAGAGCACAGAGCACACACTAAAAAGTCCCTAAAAGATATCAACCAGTCAAACAACTTTCAAGTATTTCTGCTCCGAGTGATAAGAACTGGACACCAAAATACAAGAAAGTGAAGTAAGGGGCCTTCCGAAGATATTCTGGGATAATGACAGCCCATTCCTACCAGCAAAGGTAACAGAGGAAGTTACGCTGACCTCCTAACAATAGCCTGCGCCAGTGCAAGCCACCAAGCTTCGCAAGGGTGCCCTCCAGTAGTACCGTTGAGAGTGATACAACGTTGACCTCAGGTGCCACGGGATTCCCCTCTGCAGCCACCTATGTAGATCCCTAGGAGTAGCAACTAAGGTTACCAACTCGTGTTAGAATCCAGGTGGAACAGTCTTGAGGTAAGATCCGACAAGTAGGAGAGGGGGTATCTCTCTTCCTTTTCTTCAAAAACCCTCGTGCTTAACTCCCAGATCCAGAACTTTTTTGGTCTCCCTAATGCTATTGGATTTTCACTCACTATTCAGACTCCTATGTTTGACAGTTTAAATGGCCTTGGAGAGTTTTCTCTCCACTCGCCTAATCCAAGGCCCTAAAATATCCTAAAACTTGTTGGTGTGTCTAACTTGACAATTATAAAAATTTCTAGTATATTTTAATTAGCGCTTGTTTTTAAATGGGTTGTTCTTTAAGTCAAGGGATAAGTGGAAATGAAACTAGTGGTTTTCTGACGCAAAAGAAATTAATAAAAACCAAACTATATGCAAATGCACTTGTTTTGTTTTTCAATGAAAGAAATTTCTACTAGGTTCAGAGGAACTTCAAAGAAAGTAACAAATTTTTCTTTTCTTTTATTTTACTCAATCTTCACACTCACAAAAATTAACAAAACTATGGATGCCCTAAAAAGATGCACAAATTTACCCTAATTCAATAAGTACATGTTGATGCAGAACTTAAGACTACTCTTAAATCAAGAAATGGAAGTAACTTGTTTATCAATTTTAATTTGCCACTTAAAATGTTTAGATAGAATATAAGTTGCTGATGCTCATTTTCGTCCAAACACTAAAAGAAAGTTTCAAGACAAATAAAAATGCACTTTCACTCGCAAAAAGGAAACTAAATCAAAACAAAGTTCAAGAAAGCAAAACCAAGTTTTCAATTTCTTCAAAAGCAAAACAAAAATGACTTTTCAAAAGTGCTCCAAACAAGACTGAAACTTTATGATCGAAGAATAGGCAACAAAACACTTTGTGAGTTGGAACACAAAATAGGTGAGAACTAAACAAAAATGTGTTTTAGAATTCTCTTGACAATCAAAAGGTAGCAACAAGAGCTTGGCAAAAAACCAAAAGATTGAAAAGACAACTTTCCAAGAAATTGTGAATCAACAACTTTCGGAAAGCAATAAAAGTAGATGGTCACAAAGATATAGTTTTGACATGCAAACCATAAAAGTCACCAAAACAAGATTTGACACAAAGATTGAGATCAACCTTTCTGCCCTGACAAAACAGAGCAGCCAAGACTTCTAGCAAGAAATCATGTGTGCTTAAACAAAAGCGATGATGCTTGCAATAAAACAAATAAGACCAACACTTTCCATAATCAGAGAGAATTTGAAATCAGATATTTGCTGTAAAACTAAAGACTAACACAGAAAAGTAACTGTTCAGGACTGAATTAGACCAACAGACAGACCTTCAGAAACAAAAAGATTTGAAAAATCTTGAAAATTATAAGATATACGTGACTGTGTTAGTGCATAACTGCGAGTATATGCGACTCAGCCTAAGGAAACATGCGTATACGCAGTTTTACTTAAGGAAACATGCGTATATACACTTCTGTAAACTGGAAAAACAACGTATATAAATGATTTCAAGAAAAAACAAAAAACAGTCCGAAGAAACTGATCAAACTTACAATTCAAGTTCCTACAGGAACAGACTACACAGTGACAGGAAGCAAATAAATAGTTGAGCCCTGATTGGCTTGAATAAACCCAAACTAGGAACAACAATACTGTTGTCCCTAGTGGAGTCGCCAATTCTGTTAAGGGATAAATTCCCCTAGGGTCTTAGGTTGATACCCTAGCAGATCGAAGGTTATCTATATAGAGAAACACACATTCCACACAACCATGATGCTAATATAAATAAATTCTACGATGAGAGGCATGCCTGGGGGTCCTTCGTTTGAGAAGCTCCAGCCAGGGTCCAAACCCTCTTGGAGTTCCTTTTGCTCCTTCAACCTGCAAAACAATCAATTCAAGAAAGTACAGCAGTATATGGACCAAGCATCATAAAGAAATCATCCTCATAGCATATTGAAAGGTAGTTAGTTACACAATTAAAACAACCATTCATATGAGAATCATAACATTGATATCATAAACATGAAGAAGATTTATATCAGGAACAAAGACAAGCGTTTCTTTTATTATAGATAACTAAAGTACAGAAAGGAATGATTTCACCTGAGTCGTCCTTTCGCAGGCTCCAAGTAGAACCATCCTCCGTATTCGTCCAGTCTCAAGCCTTCAACAAACTCCTTCCATGACTTATTCCATGATATCTCAAGTAGTAGAAAGACATCATCACACAAGGAAACAAGGGTTTCTTGTAAATGGGGGAAGTGTTGGAAGCACTAGGATATTCAGACCTGGTTAGGGAAAATCTCAGCAGAGTGATCTTTCTCTCCCTTCTCTCCTCCCTTAGGCCTTCCCATTGAAGCCTTTTTATACTTCTCCCAAAGTAGTTTTTAAGTTGGGAATTCTTTGGGAACAGTTGGGCCATGGGCACTAATAGGTAATCAATAGGTGAAACCCGTGATCTCTGCCTGAAATTAAGGACATTTAATTTTTTTAAGTGTTTTAAGACATATATGCGGGTTGGGTATACACAGACTCACATACACATGCATTTAGCTTAGGGCAATGTCGCGTATAGGGAGTAAAACACTATTTTTTAAATTTTGGACAAGGTCTGGAAGGAGGGGTTGCCCTAGGCCATGAGTGTGGCATCACAAACATCAAGAGTGATGTTTGGAGCTATAACACCCTCAATTATTTGGGGGATCTACAGCGCCATCTATATGAGAAAGTGATGTTATTGAAGCCCAAATTGGTTGATTAGGCTTTTGTATAGGCACAATACCTAGAGAACATAGGCCTGAAGAGATCTCAACTAAGCAAATTGAATAATAAGGAGAAATATGACAATTCTAGGGAGGGGAAGAAGAAGTAGAAAGGGGGAAAGATAAAAATATGACAGCCATGACACACGAGTATAAATCTCCTAGCAACCAATGCAAGAACTACAACATTGAATTCGATACAAAGGAGAAGTGTTGGAACTTGAAAACATAGCTAAACCTAAAGAACAAGAATGAAAATAATAGAAATAAGAATCTCTTGGCCACTTATTCGAAGTTGAAAGTATCTCAGACATGGATGAGAAGATTGTTTTTACATCAATGAAGAAGGATGTGAATTAGAGTAGATTTCAACAATAGAAAGATAAATAAATGACAAATCTCTCTTCCATATAAAGATATAGATCAAGAAGATAAAGGTTGATGCTCTATTTGACTCAGGATCATAGGTGAATCTCATTGTAGTAGAGTTGGTCAAGAAGTTGGGGCTAGAAGTTTGTGATCATCCAAACCCATATCCATTGGGATGCCTAAATAAGGATGCATAGCTGAAGGTAATGAAACAATGAAAAATTAGATTTGCTAAAAGTGTTGATTTTATTAATCAAGTAGAACTAGATGTGGTTCCCCTTAATGTATGTGGAGTCTTGTTTGGAAGTCCTTACATGTACATTTGGGATGCAATATTCACATGAAGAGCTAATCAGTACCAGCTTGCCAAGGATGGAAAATCATTCATCATCAACGTGCACAAAGGATAGTCAATAATTTCATTCGTAAGTGTCATTCGAGCTAAGAAATTGATAGTTTCGAGCAAGAATTATGTTTCATTTTTTTAAGAGAAATACACTCCGTAGAAGAGTCAGTCAAAGGAAATGCATCCTTGGAGGGGACTAATAAGAAATGGAAACAACAACCAAGGATTTGATGTAGGCATACAAGAATGACATGTTCCTAGAACCTAAAGGGTTAACATTTAAGATGGAAGTGGAGCACAAAATGTAGCTATTTTCCAACTCCCCATTGCCAACATTCAGGATGTACATGAAATAGATTATAGAAACAATTGAGGTGAGGAAACAGTTGCAGTAGCTACTAGAATAAGATTTCATTTGACTGAGTACATCACCATGTGGGTCACCCATCATTATTCTTCTAAAGAAAGGTAGGACTTGGAGGAGTGTATAGATTGCATGGAATTGAAAAAAATCACGCTCAATAACAGATACGCCCTTCCAAGGATAGAAGATTTGTTAGATCAATTGTAGGAAGAAAAATACTTCACCAAGCTGGAAATGAAGTTTGGATATCACCCAGTTCAATTCATAGAAGAAGAAATATGAAATACCACCTTCAAAACCACACAAGGTTTGTGTGGGTGGTTAGTCATGCCATTTGGCCTATGTAAAAAACCACCTACGTTTATGAGATTGATTAATGATGTATTGTACCCTTTTATATATTCATTTTTTGTTTATTTAGATGATATACTGGTATGCAATGCTACCTATGAATATGACATCTCACATTTGACGGAGGTGTTGGAGATGTTAAAGAAACACTATCTCCTAGCAAATCTCAAGGATTGTGAGTTTGCACAAAAATATTTGGTGTATCTGGGGTATGTGATAGGTGGAGGAGAGAGGAAGATAGATCCTCCCAAATCATGGTCATCATGAAATGGTATATGCCTACTAATGTTTCTAAGGTTAGGAGTTTCATTGGGGCAACAAAATATCTGAGGAATTTTATAGCCTCATTTTTAGTAGTAGTGGCACCACTCCATCCCATAACAACAAGTGGAAAAAGTTTCTAGTGGGGAAAGGGCCAACATAAGGCATTCGAGGAGCTAAAGAAGAGTATCATTCATTTACCAATTCTTTCATTACCAAACTTTCGCTTGGCCTTTGAAGTGGAGATATATACGAGTGGGTATGTTATGGGAGTTGTCTTGATGCACGGAGGAAGGCTTGTATGGTACCATTCTAAAGTATTTCATGGGGAAATTCTTAACTACCCTAACTATGATAAGGAGATATATGCCATGGCGCAATTTGTGAAAAAGTGGAACCACTATCTGATGGGAATGCAAAGAACAATCGTTTAAAATAGCAAAAAGAAAATCCTAATTTAATTTTCCCTTGAATTAAATTAAGAATTAAATTGTAATTCTATACTCATAGCAGCTTGTAGCAGTTAACTAAATTAAGTTGACTTAGTTGGATCAGTAAATTTGATTTGGAAGTCTATCTAGATTCATGTAGAGTGATTTGTAAATTTTAGGGGCCCACGTCAAGTTCTTATCGATTTGTAACTATTTAATCCAGTTTAACTGAGTTAAATTCAAATAAACTAGTTCTAACTGTTGGAGGAACTAGTGAGTGGCAAAGTGAATAAATTGTATTTCATTCACATGTAATGGTCAATAAGATAAATCATAATTCACTCAAAAATAACTCATGCATGTTAGTTTATAGGAAGAACTAGTTGAGATTAGAGTTCAGGGGCAATGTAATATCAATTGTAAAACCATCTAAATTAAACCGATGGTGCATTCAATCAGAGGAAGGCCTGTGGATGGATTGCACAATTACTAGCGATGAATTTCCCAATTAAATATGGTTTAATTCCAAAAGGAACAGTGCAAGGAAGCAGGGGCTTGGAAGGCAAAAAATTTGGCTAAGTATTGGCTCGAGCTCATTTGTGGAGAAGTGAGTGAGATTATACTTGTACAAAGATTGTTCAGATTGAACAAGCATTGAATTTTATTCTCAAATCTTCTAGTTAATGCATTATATAGATAATGGGGGTTTTAGGTGAGTCTTTCCCTATATAAATTATTGTGTTATGTGTGATTGAAATTCTTCCTTTTCTTCTTTGTGATTTCATCGATCAATTTTTTCTCCTGCTGATGAGTAGAGAAGATTCAAGTCAATTGTTTTAGCATATCACAATCTACAGTTTGAATCTAAAATAAAAATCTACATGGTATGAGAGATGAAGTGACTATAGAAGAGGAGAATATGAGTTTGTTGTGGAGGTGAAATTGAATTTTCAGTTTCATACTTCAGAGCCAGCAGGACGTTGTTCTATAGTTTGAGACTTGAGTATGCCCTTAAGGGAAGCTCAAATTACATAGCTTGGAATGACATGATAAAGGCTGTGTTGGAAGATAAAGGGCTAAAGGAATTCATAAATAATTATATCCCGAAGCGTCTAACATATGAAGCTAAAGATCTGGTAGAATGGAGAAAGTGTGTGGAAAAGGCAAGAAGGATTATCCTAGAAGGAGTTTGAGATCATATTGTCTCAAATATCCATAGTAAGGAAACTCCATTTGCAATGTGGAAGGCATTGACAAACTTGTTTCAAAATAGTAGTGACCATAGGAAGATGGCATTGAAGGAAAAGCTAAGAAATATCAAGATGGAGAAGGGAGACTCAATTCCAAAGTACTTGACCAAGGTCACCCAATTTCGAGATGAGATTGGAGGTGTCGGGGTTATGGTGGTGTAAGACGGTTTGGTGATCCTAGAAAATATAAGAATTCCTAAGAGCCGGAAAAACTACTAGGAATCATTTAATGTGAGGGGTAAGCTACCAGAGCGAGAAATTGTCGTTCGACTTAGTACAAGAAGAGATTCTACAGAACGCTAGAGATGGATCATCATCAAATCATGATGATGAGGAGAACTATGCCTTACCTATAAACGTGAAGAAAGGGAAGTGGAATTCATCTGATTCCAAATCATATTCCAGTCATGCCAATAAGAAGAAGGACCTGTCGAAAATTAAATGTTTTCACTATCATGAAATGGGACACTATGCTACAAAGTGTTTGCACAAGAGGTACATAAGAAGCCCTCAGGAGGAGCGGTGACTGAATCTCCTGCTTCACAATTCGAATTGGATTTCACCCTGATCACTTGCATGGTGTCATCAATGATGGGTAGTGTGTGGTACCTAGATAGTGGGGCATCATTCCATATGACCAACAACAAAGAGCTCTTTAGTAACTTGGAGGAGAAGAACCTCTAGATTCACACCGAGATGGAAGATGATGGGAGGTATGGCATGACCGAAATTGGTATTGTTACCTTTTAGAGGGAGTTTGGTTCTCCCCTCACATTCGGAGATGTCATTTATGTTCTGAGTTCGAAGAAGAACTTGGTTTTTGTTGCCATGTTGGAGGAACGAAGCTATGATGTGATATTTAGTAAGGGCAAGGGTTTCTTTCATCACATAGCCTTAGGATGGGTGAAGGATATCAGGATTCGAGTGAATAATCTCTACAACTTGGAGGTAGAATACTTTGCTTCTTTTAGCACTAAAGAAGAGAAGGTGCAGATATAAGAAATTGGTGAGTTGTGGCATAGAAGATTTGGTCACTTGCACTATGGAGCTTTGAATATCATGTAGAAAATTTCTGCAAGACTTCCCAAAGGTACATTAGAGCAAAGAGATACATGCAAAGGGTGTACATTAAGGAAGTACACAAAATCTTCCTTTCATGACAAAGAAAGTCGAGCAGAAATGATCCGTGATCAAGTTCACCCAAATGTGTGTGGACTGTTCTCGACGACATCCATGGGAAAGAACAGGTAGTTTGTAATATTTTTTTATGATTTTTCTCATAAGTGTTGGATTTTATTCATGCATAAGAAATATCAAACATTCTCTAAATTTGGTGAATTTAATGAACTTTTCGAGAAAGATACTAGAAGGTAAAATAAAGCTCTTAGAAGCGATAACAATGGAGAATATGTGTCAAATGAATTCAAGAACTTCTATGCTTCAAAAGGAATTCGATGGGAGTTGATAGCATCTCATAACCCACAATAGAACGGGGTGGTTTAAAGGGAGAACAAAAGTATTATGGGAGCGGCATGGGCGGTGTTACATGATTAGGGCCTACCATTGCACTTGTGGGCTGAAGATTGCAATACAATTGTTTATTTGCAGAACATAAGGCCTCATCGTATTCTTGGGATAAGTAC
The DNA here is from genome assembly GCA_000404065.3 of Pinus taeda. Lineage (NCBI taxonomy): Eukaryota > Viridiplantae > Streptophyta > Pinopsida > Pinales > Pinaceae > Pinus > Pinus taeda. The sequence continues at coordinate 42,131 of APFE030731676.1, read as the reverse complement.
ACCAGAAGAAGAATTTTTAGGGAAGAAACTAGATGTGGCACACTTGAGGATCTTTGGTTCATAAATTTATTGTCATGTTACTGAGGATGCATGGAAAATTCTACAGCCAACAAATGAGTTGGGCATATTTTTGGGGTACACTAGTACACCTCACAGCTATCGGGTGTACCTTCCATATAATAAGATGACAATGGTGTGTAGAGATGTAAAGTTCGATGAAGAGAAGGTGATGAGATGTTTCCTTGAGAGGGAGTTTCAGCTACATGCATTTGAGGATATTTTAGATCCAAAGGAGGAACCTCGGGATGATGTGGAGTAGCCAAATTCATAGGAATAGAGAGTGGAATCACCCACTCATAGAGAGACTTCCAGACATGGGAGAAAGTGCACCAGACATACTGGTAGGTTATTGCATGATTCTAGAGAGAATGTGGGAGAACCCACCTCACATTACAGATAGAGGAGGTCACCAGAGCATCACACTGGCTACATGGCTCTAATGAGCAAGAGTGTAGAGATTGAACCATCCTCTTTCGATGAGGCAATGAGAAACCAGTGTGGGTTGATTCCATGGTTGAGGAGTGTGACTCCATTATCAGGAAAAATGTTTGGGAGGTGGTCCCAAGACCAACAGACAAGTCAATGGTGACATCCAGATGGCTTTACAAGGTAAAGAAAGCAGTAGATGAGAATGTGGAGAAGCACAAGGCTGTATTTGTGGCCAGAGGGTTCTCTCAGGTGGAGGGAATTGATTACAATGAGACTTTTTCTCCTTTAGCAAGGTACTCATCAATCATATCTATTATAGCACTATCAGTGCACATGGGATGGAAAATACGTTAGATGGATGTAAATAACACATTCCCCAATGACGTGACTGACGAAGAGGTGTATAGTGAGAAACTGGAAGGATTTGAGACCTTAAACAGAGAGTCGCATGTGTGAATAGTCAAGCAAGCATTGTATGGAACAAAACAAGCACACTGTGCTTGGTACACCAGGATTGACAACTATTTCACTAGGTTGGGCTTCACCAAAAGTGAATTAGATGTGAATCTTTACCATATTGCAATTGAAGATAAATTCTTGATTATTGTATTATATGTCAATGATTTTATTCTAATACGTGATGAGAAGTTGGTTAAGTCTTGCAAAGAGGATCTTGCAAGAGAGTTTGACATGAAGGATCTAGGGCTAATGCATTAATTTCTTGGTATGGAAGTATGGTAAGGAGATGAGGAACTTTTTGTCTCTTAGGAAAAGTATGTCAGTGAGATACTAAAGAAGTTCCACATGGAGAGCAGAAAACTCATGGAGACTCCTCTAGCTAGTAATTGGAGGAAAGAGGATACTACTTCAGGTGAAGTAGGGGAGGCTACTATTTATATACAGCTTATGGGTTCAGTTATGTATTTGGTGAAAGCATGACCAAACATGTGTTATGCAGTTAACCAGATTATTCAAGCCATGGTTAATCCAACCAAACTATATTGGAAGAAAACTAAACATGTGTTGAGATACCTCAAAGGCACCACTCAGTTTAGTATTTGGTATAAACGTACAGAGGGAGTGAAGCTTCGAGGCTTCATAGATGTAGATTGGCCAAGGAGTTCATTCGACAAGAAGATAACATTAGGGGGAATCTTCAGTATTGGGAGAACAACAGTTTCTTGGTACAATAGGTCTGATGCAATCAGTTCAGCAAAAGCACAGTACATGGATGCTAATTAAGCAGCTTGTGAGGCTATCTGGATGAGGAATATCCTTGTTGGGTTGTTTGGTCAGGAGATGGATCCAACAATTATTTACTATGATAATCATAGATGTATGAAAATATCTAAGAATCCAGTTTTTCATGATCGGTCCAAGCATATTGACATCCGGTATCACCATCTACGAGATTGTGTGCAGAGGAGAATCATGTTGTTAGATTACATTCCTACAGAGGAGTAGGATGAAAATATTTTGACAAAGGAATTGTCAAAATGCAATTTCGAGTTTCACAGAGGCAGGATTGGGCTAGCAGATAATCCCTTTCTTGTTGAGAGGGAGTGTTAAAAATAGAAACAAGAAAATCCTAATTATATTGGTCCTTGAATTAAATTAGGAATTAAATTGTAATTATATTCTCATAGCAGATTGTAGCAGTTAATTAAGTTAAGTTGACTTAGTTGGCTAAGTAAATTTGAGTTGGAAGTCTATCTAGAGTCATGTAGAGTGATCCATAAATTCTATGGGCCCACGTTGAGTTCTTATTCAGTTGTAATTATTTAATTCAGTTTAACTGGGTTAAATTCAATTAAATTAGTTTTAACTATTGGAGGAACTAGTGAATGGTCAAATTAATTGAATTGGATTTAATTCACATGCAATGATCAATTTTATAATTGATAATTCACTAAATAATAACTCGTGCATGTCAATTCATAATAAGGCCCAGTTGAGATTAGAGTTCAGGGAAAATGTAATATCAGTTGTAAATTCATCTAAATTAAACTCATGGTGCATGCAATTGGAGGAAGGAATATGGATGGATTGCGTAATTACTAGTGAGTAATTTCCCAATTAAGTATGGGCTTATTCCCAAGGGAACAACTCAAGGAAGTAGGCGCGTGGAAATCACTATATTTGGCTAGGTATAAGATTGAGCTTGTTTGTGAAGCAATCAGTTAGATTGTACTTCTGCAAAGATTGTTTGGATTGAATAAGCATTGTATTTTCTTCTCAGATCTTCTAGTTAATGCAATATATGGATAGCAGGGTTTTTAGCTGTGGATTTCTCTAGATAAATTATTGTGTTATGTGTGATCAAAATTATTCCTTTTCTTCTTCATGATTTCATCGATCAATTTTTGTTTCCGCTGATGATTAGAGTAGATTCAAGTCAATTGTTTTAGCATATCAAAATCTAAGGTTTGAATCTACAATAAAAATCTACACTAATTCACATAGATCATGATCTGTTGTTGAATGTTATTTTTTCTGTGCTAATTTCAACTTTAGATTTGTAGAAAAATTCTTGTCAATTGCTTCATGTGCATAGGTTTCCTTATGGTGTTTGTGAATATAAATAGGTAAATTTTATCAAGTTTTATGTGAAGATCATGAGAAAAATAGCATGAAAAACAAGTGTTGAACAACAACAAGTAAATGTACAGCAAAATATCAATTTGAACATTTAACACAGTGTTTTGATGAAGGAGTTCACCCCTCCTGGGTTACATCTCATTGGTCTAGCTTCTAAGGCTTGGGCCTCTGTATTAGATCAATAATGGAAAAAGTGTTATTTATACTGCTCAACTACTCCTAAAACCTACTTCAATGTGTTTAGAATGCTCAAATCAGCTAGGAACACTTTTTCCTAATCTCAATTTGGTTGAATTTTTCTCCAGTTATGGTTAACACTGTTTTCCCTAGAAAACCTCCTCTAAAACTAGAGGAACTCCAGTTAACTCCACTAAACTTGGAGTTTCTGCCAAATTTGGAGGGTCTGCCAAAAACATGTTGAATTAAACTCCAGTTTAATTAATGATTAAATGCGTATTAATTAACACTAATCTAGATTAATTAGTGCTTAACCCACGGTCATGATAAACCGTTAGTCTAGTGGTCTTTAAAGTGGGCACATGTTGTGGTTTCACGGTGGTTAGGCACATTAATCCGCGTGGTTTCCTGACCATTAGCCAGTGGGTTATACGGTAGTAGTCACATATGTGGCATTGAATGTTGCAGGTTTATTACCATTTGAGCTGACTGTTGGATAATCATAACTGTAGCCACTCGCCACATGGAGTGTTCACATGGGAGGGATGGCCAGTGGGCTGGCCCTCCTAACCCCCAATCCGCAACTGTTTAAACTTATAAGATGTGCAATGAACATAATGGTTAAGAACCAATACTATGGTGTGGTGGTATGTCATGTGGTTTATGCAGAGCAAGTCTCGGGTTCGACCCCCTTGCCCTACCATAAATTTTACTGCATGCCAATTAGATGTGGTCCTTTGGGGAGGGACAAATGGTTACCTCTGAGCTTTCCACTTGTCCCCTACTCATTGATCCACTTCAAACCAATCAAAACTTGCCACGTCACTGCACCTGATAACCAATAAAAACATGACACTTGTCAAACTATGATTGAGCATTGACCGACCTTTGACCCTACCCAATCACCTGCCTTGTCAGTAGTACGGACTACTGACTGTGCAGTGACTCTATATTTTTTTCAAAAATTCGATTGTTTGGCAAACCAGAGAGAACACAATATATTCCTCATACGAACTAGTTTTCAATGAAACAAGTTGCATTGGGATAATTTTTCCAACAAATTCGTGGTCATTTACGTTTCGAGTGATTCTGAGAGCTTTAATTTTTGAGCTAAATATTGAGCACCTGATCATTCTTCCCCACTATAAGCCTTTTGGACCCCAAAAGAGACTATCAATGTTTCAGTAGGTGAGTGTACAACTCCCTCACCTTGTCTATCTGTAACTATTTGGCTTTAGAAGGATTTTGTCCCTTGAGTCCCACTCTAAGGTATTCAACATTCCCTCTCTTTGAAGTTCTGGTTCTTCTGTCAAGTATGAGACCTTGCTAAAGCTCATCAAGATATTCTGGTGAGAAATCATCTATTGATGGCATCTAAACATGCTCTCCTTGATCATCAATCAAAGGAGGCTCAAACAATATCAAAGTCTCAACATTAACAATAGAGTATATTTGCATATAAGTAGGAAAATCTAGCATACATGCATTGTTACCAATCTTTTCCACAATTTTAAAAGGACAATAATGGATTGGCTTAAGCTTTTTACCTTCCCCTTGAAGTCTCGCTTTGCTAATATATAAATAAAATTCATCTCCAACTTGAAATATGTGATCGATACAATGTTTGTAATGCCTTGCCTAGTACCTTATCTGACTTCTTTCAAGCTATTCCTGCACTGTGTGATGTATCAACTGAATTTGCTCTATGAACTTCCTTGCCTTATCGATGTCACTATGGCCATCAATGGTGACATGTTCCTTAAAGATGAAGTCCAATGATCGTGGTAAGTATTGCTTCCTTGTTGGGGCCTGTCCCAGGTTTGGAGTTAATTAGCCAAACAAATCCCTATACTGCTGGCCCTTTCAGCAACAGTCCATCGAGCGGGGACTAAGGTCTCACCTGAAGTAGTATTGGAGGGTGGTAGAACCAGGTTTCTACACCTTTGAGTTATTTGAGAGGTTCGATTGGTCCACTGTTTGTTCCTGCGCGTAGGTTGCTTCATGCACTTTCTCGTTCCTCGCGGCTTGATACACTGCCTTTGCGTAGCCTAACCAAGGGTTGTGGAACTCCCACGCCGTGCTCTACACTATTACCTGAGATCTTTCTTATCTTCGAGTACTAGTTAATTACCTTCACCTCCTTGAATATCTTAAGTTATAATTAGTTATCAAAAAACATTCATACAGGTTCGTGTAGTAAACAAATAGTATACTTGCAAATTATATCCAATCATGCATTAAACCAAGAAAAGATGCATAGAAATGTAGTCAAACTTCTCTTTATTGATTCTCCCAATGGTTATAGAATCAACCTACCACGCACACTCAGTTGCAAGGGTCTGCGCACTCAGCTGCGGACTACTAGGCCTCTATGCACTTAGCTATAGAGCCTTCTCATATTCTATGACCCACAGAAACACTTTACACTTCGACTCAATCACTTAGAATTCTCATGTTCCTCTACTCTTTTTTAGCTATCCTATACACTTAGAGCCTTGCTCTATTTATACAATCCCATGGTTCGCGGACCATGGGTAGGTCTATCCAACCGACATTACATTACAAAAACTAGGGCATACAACCCTATGACTCTATTATGATTTCACGCCCCGCGCCCACAATTCACGGAGCTTTTACAAAAAGATTCAATCAATACTTGGGCTTTAAGCCCCAAAACCTACCTTGGGGGGATTCCATGCCCAACAAGCCCCCAACACAAACATCGTGACTTGCCCTCGAGTCACTCTTTCAGTGCAGAGATCTTTGTCTGAAGTGCCTCCTATTATCACCCAAAAATTCTCAAAACATCATTGTGTCAACTCTACTTTCAAGGAGGTCTACAAGTCATTTTACGTATTAATGGGTAGGTGATGGGGAAAGAGTCTCAAAAGTCTCATTTTCATATCCAAATAAAGTTTAACAACGTTATTCGATGTCTTAGAAGTCTCACATTCTATTTAGAACTCATATCTTAAACCATTTTTGATTTTTTTTTTTTTTGGAATTAGCCCCAAAACTACGTTTTCATAGTGCAGACAGTGCAAATTGTATGTTTTGCGCTACGAAAACACTGCTCTTTTCGTAGCGCTTTTCCCTGTGTGCTACAAAAGCACAGATTCGTAACGATAGTCTTGTCAAACATCAATCTGTTAGAATTCCGTTAAAATTTTCATCATTAGGTGTCAGCTAGGAGTCAGTCCTTAAGCATGCCACCACTCCAAACTCATCCTTTCGAATTTAGGGTTCATTATGAAAGATAATTTCAAAATTTGAAAGTGGCTGGCTAGTCTTATCATTTTAGTTTGCATGCAAACCCTTGAAATAGAATTGTTTTCGAACAATAAACTTTGGTAATTGTCACCAAGTTTTTCTTCACTCAGCATTCAGGCAAGGTTGACCACCATTGGCAAGTGAGGCTGATCAGTTGAGTTTCAAAGGAGGCCGATTTTGTCCTAGAAATTCAGGAGTGAAGATGACAGAGGAGAAGAAATAGCACAGGTCTGGTCATTGCTTGAGAACAGAGCCTGAAAGCACTGAGGTTCTAATCAGAGACAAAGCAGTTGTGGAAGCCTTCAAGAAAGCAGGGTGCTAGAAGTTTTGTAAGGAATTGCAGGGAGGGCATACCCAGGTGACAAAATAGTTTGCACTCCATTTCAGTGGCTTAAGTAAAAAGGTTGGAATGCTTAATTTGCAGGTTTCTCCAGAGGTCATAGCATTGGTGACAGAAATTCCTAGGGGGCAAGAGACATGGCTCAAAAACTTCAAATTCAACATGGAACCATGCAAGGTGTTCCTGAAGCCACAGTTTTTAGAAACCAACTTAACCAAGGTAGTTCCCAAAGACTACATCATGGACAACTATACCAACCTGATCTTCAACATTTAGCGTTATTGCACCTATGAAGGCAGATATCAAAAGGTTTATTCATACCATTTTAAACTCCTTTTACATTTTACTAGTATGATTTCTCTAGATTTTCCTTACTTCTTATTTCGAAGTATAGCTAAGATGGCAGATAAAGTACAATTAAAATCCCAAGAATGTGAGACCTCCCTGTTTCATCATGGTCTAATTAAATTAATAGTTCTACATGAGCTCAAAAGGGTCAACAAAGATTGGTCTTCATTTTTGTTTGTATGTGACTTTGGGACAAAAAAACAAGGTGCAGACACTAGCCCTAGGATTAAAGGAACTCCATCAGTAGAAACCAGCAAGTTTGCAATGTCCAAGGCAAAAAGGTATATTAAGTTAAAGCCTAGGAAGTAGGTGAAAGAGTAGGCAAGCAAAACCTCAGCAGTCAAAACTCCAGTAGTCAAAAGCCCAGCAGTCATTCTTGAAACTCCTAAATCTGCCAAGAAAAAAATATCTAAGGTTAGGGGAAAGACACAAGAGCAGTCAACCAGAAAACCACTTCAAAAGAGGTTGACTAGAAGCCAAGTCACAAAGGAAAATGGAAAAACAGTGATCTCGGGAAAAGGTTCAAGCTTGAAGGGTGATTTAAATGATATCTTAAAGGCCATTGACATTACAGAATCCCCTTTAGTGCAGGCATAGGTGACAAAATTTGATCAAAGGAAGTCGAAGAAAGTGAAACCCTCCAAGAAACTGGAATTTGGAGATGATGTTACAGCCTTTGTGTTTAAGCCTAGAAAGCCTTTAACCAAGCAATCCAAGAAGATGCAGGAGTCCAGTGTTGAATTGGAGAGAATAGAAGAAACCTTTGATGTTCAAGAGGAGTTGATAGACTTACCATCTCCAAGACCTGGAGGAGACAAAAGCACAGCTCCTGCCACTCAAACAGAAAAGGCCAGTTATGAATTTATGGAAGAAAAGTTAAAAGCTGCCAACAATGAAATTGCTAAACTAAGAGTGAGAAAAAGAGAGCATGCTATTGAAAAGTCAAATTTCAAAAGGATGAAGGCTCTCTGGGAGGCTGAAAAGGTGTCCAAACTAGAAATAGTTAGCAGTGAAAATCAATACTTCACCTGGACTGTTCCTGCAATCAAAGAGGCCAAATTTGTAAGGAAAGTTAATGCTTAGCTTAGAGCTACAAACAAGGGATTGAAAAGGAAAATTGAAGATCTGGAAATTCAACTAACCAAATCTAGACAAGGGTCTACAACAATTACAAAACAGGGTGTTGAAAGGAAGCAGTGAAGGAGATATAGTATAAACCGTTTTGGCACACAAAAAGAATTTTGGCATGTGAAGAAGAACATCTATAAGAAGAAGTGATTTTGATTTTTTGTGGTTGATCATATCAGTCCTCTTGGAATTTTGAAAAAAATCCCCAAATTACAGATTCTTGAAGGTCGTATTTGAAAAAATAACATCACGCAACAGTTTCGTAGTGTGCTACGAAACTGCTAAAGATCATTATTTAGCACTTATGGATGCTTTCCGAAGGTAGGGTTGGATTAGTTCCAAATTTTGACATTGTTGGTAGATAGTTGATCATGTATGAACTCTTAGATGGCAATGGTGTAGATAGTAGAGCTTCAAGGAGTATTTCATAGGTGACATGAAGGTTGTGCTACAAAAACAGAGTATTTTTGTAGCACAGTCATGTTTCATTCTTTACACCATATGCTCAAGTTTCTTTTTTCACGGGTGGAAAATGATACCTTAGCAGATTATTAATGTATGCCACATATACACTAGCAAAAAACTGTTTGAAGATAAGCACCAAGGGTTAAGGGCCTAAAAAACAGGAACTTTGTCTCCTATTTTTCAGGACAGTTAGGGCATAACTAAACAGGTTTTGAAATTAGCACTATGGACATCATCAAATTTGAAGAAATGGTTGGAAGCTAATTTAAGAATGTATTGAAGACTCAACTAAGGTGGTTGAAAGCATGTTCTCATAGTTTTACTCCTATTTGTATTAGGACTCTTAAAGATAGCTAGTTGTCAAGTTGTAATTAAATAGTTTGTTTTGTGCATAGATAGGTGTCCAAGTTAGGAATTCAAATTCCTCTAAAGGTAGATGATAGTATCCAAGGATGTAAAACTTTATATTAAGCTTGAGAATTGAATTCCTAAGGGTTGGAAATTTCATTAGTGAAGGAAAGATTGTGTTATTGTAAGAAACTATGGTTTTCATACTTAATACAAAGATCAGTTTGACTACTCAAGGTTCACAAGGAGTTTATGTGTTTGATGTTCTTATGGCTTTGTTAAATTACTTATTTGCAGTGGTATGAGCTTGTGATACTTAGAATTCATTGGAAAATGCTCTAACTTCCTTCACATGCTTGTAAACTGTGTTGTTTCATTGTGTTACTGTTTTGTTCATAAACCTAAACTCTAAGTGCCTTGACTTCCATGTTTTGTTGATCATGTTGTTCTGTTAAAGACTATTTTGACTCCATAGCCCAATAGATATTTGCTAATCATAGTTTCAACCATTCAACTAGTTATACTTTTGTTCAATTTTGTTCCTAGAGTTAGCCATCTAGTCATTAATCAAAAACCCTAAACCTAGTGAGAGAGCCCTCTCAGGTTGAGGAGGCTAAGCCTCAGCCAAAAGATTGGTTTGAAAGAGTTACTCAAAGTCTACTTGATCAGTAGCCTATCAAGGTAAGATTTTGTGATAACATTTTGGTGCGTCTGCTGGGAGCATAAAGATTACTCATTCCCAAAATCAAGAAGCTGAAACTTCTGAAGGTAGCAGGAGCTCAGGAAGTTGTTCGAGGTTGCATCTACCTGGGTGACTCCACACATCAAATAATAGATTGGAAGGTGAATCCACTACTACAAGATCAGTAGCTTGATGAAGTTTCAAAATGGATGCCAGGTATGCCCCTATGAATTGGTATCATATCCCTCGTTTTCCAAATCCTATGCCAAAGGTCGAATTGTTAGATGATCTTCCAATATTCAAAGAGGAAAAGAAAGACAATGCTACTCTTCATTTGGTTAGGTTCCATATGCATTTACACAGTCTTAAGGTCAGTTCCCTGAAGATTGTCTCATGAAGATGTTTATGACCACTTTAGAAGGAAAAGCATGGTCTTGGTATAAATGCTTTTAAAATGGTTCATTGTATTCTCTTGCTAATTTCCATGATGTATTCTATGAGAAGTATAAAGAGTGTCGTCCCTCCTTATTGCTGGTCAAAGATTGTTGTAAACATTCTATGAGTTTTATTCAATATTTGGAGAATTGTTATGATGATGATGAATTCATGGATGAAGAAATTTTAGAGGCTCTTCATAACAAACGTTTCAAAACCAAGAAGAAAAGATAACATCCCATAAAATGCAACATGAAAATCAGTAGGGGTTTACTTATGAAAACTATGTTACATCCTCTGAGACTAATGTAAAGATGCAGCAAACTTGTCAGTCTTTTGATCATAAAGAGTATGAAAATCATTGCAAACACCAAGACGAAATACTGGAAGATAGCTTTTATAACCCTCGGGCAGAGGAAAAGGTTGATTTTTTATGTCATACTTTGCAGCGGCTTACATCAATGAATGATCATAATAATGAGGAAAATTACATTGTTTGTGGAATCATTCAGAAAAGCAGTTGGATAGCATATCAAAGGAATCTTGTGTGGCTGAGAATCAGTTCTCTGAAGATATAAGATGTTATGATGATCATCAAAATAACCATGTCCTCTTTGACCCTATAACTGAATACATGGCAAAGCTTTGCACACTAGTATTTCATTGTATTTCATTTTCATTTGCATTATGAAGATCAGATACATGATAAGTTGATTTGGTCATCTAACTATCATGGTTATTTTGAGGTCGAATGCAGTCAAGAGCCTCAAATATCAGAAAAGACAATTGATTGGCTTTACTGGAAATATCACGTTGCCTGACCTAAAGTGGAAATTGCAGCTGATAGGGTAGGTAGGAATGTGCAAATAAGATAAAGGTAGGTTGACTGAGCATTATTAGTAGGTGCAGTTTGAGTCCTTGCAGAAATCATTAAAGCTTGGGGAGCAAATTGGGCAGAATTTCAGAGTTTTATTTTGAAGGATGGATACCAGCACTGGAGCTACCAGTTCTTAGTGTACCACTAGGGCACACTATCCCTAGTGGAGCCACGGTTATCATCCAAAAAATCTCAAAACATCATTGTGTCAACTCTGCTTTCAAGGAGGTCTACAAGCCATTTTATGTTTTAATGGGTAGGTGATGGGGTAAGAGTCTCAAAAGTCTCATTTTCATATCCAAATAAATTTTAACAACCTTATTCCATGTCCTAGAAGTCTCACATTCTGTTTAGAACTCATATCTTAAATCATTTTGAATTTTTTCTTTTGGGAATTAGCCCCGAAACCATGTTTTCATAGTGCAGACAATGTAAATTTTTTGTTTTGCGCTACGAAAACGCTACTCTTTTAGTAGCTCTTTTCCCTGCGTGCTACGAAAGCGTAGATTCGTAATGAAAGTCTTGTCAAACATCAATCCGTTAGAATTCCGTTAAAATTTTCATCAGTAGGTGTCAGTTAGAAGTTAGTCCTTAAGCATGCCACCACTCCAAACTCAACATTTCAAATTTAGGGTTCATTATGAAAGATAATTTCAAAATTCGAAAGTGGTTGGCTAGTCTTATCATTTTAATTTGCATGCAAACCCTTGAAACATAATTGTTTTCGAACAATAAAATTTGGTAATTGCCACGAACATTTTCTTCACTCAGCATTCAGGTGAGGCTGACCACCATTGGCAGGCGAGGCTGATAAATTGAGTTTCAAAGGAGGCGAGTTTTGTCATAGAAATTCAGGAGTGGAGATGACATAGGAGAAGAAACGGCACAGGTCTGGACATTGCTTGAGAACAGAGTCTGAAAGCACTGAGATTATAATCAGAGACAAAGCAGTTGTGGAAGACTTCAAGAAAGCAGGGTGCTGGAAGTTTTGTAAGAAATTACAGGGAGGGCATACCTAGGTGACAAAAGGGTTTGCACTCCATTTCAGTGGCTTAAGTACAAATGTTGGAATGCTTAATTTGTAGGTTTCTCTAGAGGTCATAGCATTGGTGACAGAAATGCGGGACATGGAAACCCCAAGTTTCCCAGGCTTGGGCGCCAAGGCACGACATGGAAACCCCGAGTCCCCGCAGGCTTGGGCGCCGCCCGTTTTGGTCGTGGCGCGACAAGGAAACCCCAAGTTTCCGCAGGCTTGGGCGCCGGGGCGCGACTTGGAAACCCCAAGTTTCCGCAGGCTTGGGCGTCGTCGGTTTCGGTCATGGCGCGACATGGAAACCCCAAGTTTCCCAGGCTTGGGCGCTGGGGTGCGACTTGGAAACCCCAAAAAATTTTGCGCTGGGCAGAAGCCCCAAATTTCAGGTGCGACATGGAAACCCCAAGTTTCCCCAGCGCCTAAAATTTGGGGCTTCCATGTTGCGCCAAAAATTTAGGGTTTCCACCTAGCGCCTAAAATTTGGGGCTTCCATGTCGCGCCAAAAATTTGGGGTTTCCACTCGGCGCCTAAGATCTGGGGCTTCCATGTCACGCCAAAGACCCAGACGCAGAGAAATTCCTGATTCACATGCCCTGTGCCCATTTAAAATTGGAAGACTGGGATTTGGCAGACCACGAGAGGTCCCCCCACCTTGTGATGGAAAATTATATGAAGAGGGTATATTAGAAGGAATTCGATGTCACCATGTTGGAGTTAGTTGAGTGGATTCATGAAGTGAATCAATCGGGGTTGTTGAACTTGTTGTGGGTGCCCCACTACCACTGATGTTGCCCTAGGGGGCAAGAGACATGGTTCAAAAACTTCAGATTCAACATGGAACCATGCAAGGTGTTCCTGAAGCCACAGTTTTCATAAACTTACTTAACCAAGGCAGTTCCCAAAGACTACATCAAGGACAGCTATACCAACCTGCTCTTCAACATTCAACGTTATTTCACCTGTGAAGGCAGATGTCAAAAGGTTTATTCATACCATTTTAAACTCTTTTTACATTTTAATGGTATGATTTCTCTAGATTTGCCTTACTTCTTATTTCGAAGTATAGTGAAGATGGCAGATAAAGTACAGTTAAAATCCCAAGGATGTGAGACCTCCCTGTTTCATCATGGTCTAATTAAATTGATAGTTCTACATGATCTCAAAAGGGTCAACAAAGATTGGTCTTCGTTTTTGTTTGTATGTGACTTTGGGACAGAAAAACAAGGTGCAAACACTAGCCCTAGGGTTAAAGGATCTCCATCAGTAGAAACCAACAAGCCTGCAATGTCCAGGGAAAAAAGGTATATTAAGTTAAAGCCTAGGAAGCAGGTCAAAGAGCAGGTGAGAAAAACCTCAGCAGTCAAAACTCTAGTAGTCAAAAGCCCAGCAATCATTCTTGAAACTCCTAAATCTTCCAAGGAAAAAATATCTGAGGTTAGGGGAAAGACACAAGAGAAGTCAACTAGTGGACCACTTCAAAAGAGGTTGACTAGAAGCCAAGTTGCAAAGGAAAAAGGAAAAATAGTGATCTCGGGAGAAGGTTCAAGCTTGAAGGGTGATTTAAATGATATCTTAAAGGCCATTGACATTACAAAATCCCCTTTAGTGCAAGGAGAGGTGACAAAATTTGATCAAAGGAAGTCGAAGAAAGTGAAACCCTCCAAGAAATTGGAATTTGAAGATGATGTTATAGCCTTTGTGTTTAAACCTAGAAAACCTTTAACCAAGAAATCCAAGAAGATGCAAGAGTCCAATGTTGAATTGGAGAAAACAGAAGAAACCTTTGATGTTCAAGAGGAGTCGATAGACTTACCATCTCCAAGACTTGGAGGAGACAAAAAAACAGCTCCTGCCACTCAAACTGAAAAGGCCAATTATGAAGTTATGGAAGAAAAGTTAAAAGCTGCCAACAATGAAATTGCTAAACTAAGAGTGAGAATAAGAGAGCATGCTGTTGAAAAGTCAAATTTCAAAAGGATGAAGGCTCTCTCAGAGGCTAAAAAGGTGTCCAAACCAGAAATAGTTAGCAGTGAAAGCCAATACTTCACCTGGACTATTCTTGCAATCAAAGCGTCGAGATTTGTAAGGAAAGTTAATGCTCAACCCAGAGCTACAAACAAGGGGTTGAAAAGGAAAATTTAAGATCTGGAAATTCAACTAACCAAATCTGGACAAGCGTCTACAACAATTATGAAATAGGGTGTTGAAAGGAAGCAATGAAGGAGATATAGTATAAACAGTCTTAGCACACAAAAAGAAATTTGGCATATGAAGAAGAACATCTATAAGAAGAAGTGATTTTGATTTTTTGTGGTTAATCATATCAGTGTTCTTGGAATTTTGAAAAAACTCCCCAAATTACAGATGTTTGAAGGTTGTATTGAAAAAAGAACATCACACAGCAGTTTCGTAGTGTGCTACGAAACTGCTGAAGATGATTATTTAGCACTTTCATTGTGTCGGAAGTGCTTCTCTGTATCTGTGCTTATATCCCCTGCATGTGTTTATAATCCTTCTCCTTCTTCCGGATCCTTGGAGTGTGAATACTATGATTATGTTGGCTAGTCAGATAACCAAGCCACCCATGTAGGGCTTTAATCAGCTTCCATTCACTTTGCCTGGAAAGGATCTCCATTTAGTTTGACTAGTTGTACCGTGCCTCCGTCTGTTACCTCCTTAGCAACGTATGGTCCCAGCCAATGCATTCTGAACTTTCCTGAGAATTTAACAAACTTACTGTCCTACAACAGCACTAAATCATTTACCTTGAAGGTGCACAAATTAATATGGTGATCATGCTAGGCCTTCTCACGCTGCTTTTTCACCTGCTGATGAAATCCAGCCAGGAACCATTCCTCATCAAGTTCTTCCAACTGCGCGAGCCTTTCTTCTAGGGCTTCACAGTTCATCATACCTATGAGCACTACTATGCGCAGACTAGGTACAATATAATCCATTGGCATGAGAGCTTCCATGCCATAAACCAACTAGAAAGGTTTTTGTCCCGTCAGTTTCATGCACGTTGTCCTATAAACCCATAGTACTATGGGTACGTTGTCCTATAAGCCCATAGATATTTGTTGAATGCTTCTACTATCCCATTGGCTTGTGGGTGATACGGTGTGCTTTTCTAATGATACATCTGAAACTCTTCTGTTAGCACGTTGATGGTTTCATTCAGGAAATGTGTACCGTGATCACTCATCAAGATTTTTTCACATCCAAATCGAGTCAACATGTGTTCAAACAAAAACTTCGCAGCACTGGCGGTCATGTAGTCTTTGACCGACTGCACTTCTGCCCAACTAGTCAGGTAATTTGTCATGGTGATAATGTATCTCACGCCTATTTTTCCCTAAGGTTTGATAGGTCCTACAAAGTCAATTACCCATTTTTTGAAGGGTTGCAACATCATTTATGGATTCAGGGGCATCTCGTCCCTCCACGATGGTTTACCTGTCCTTTGACATATATCATAGGCCTTATAGTGTGCTTTTGAATCCTGGTGAAGGGTTAGCCACCATAACCCTGTGCAGAGAATGTTTTGCACAGTTGCTCGTCCTGCATAATGTCCTCCTGCAGCGCCCCCATGCGCTTCCATGAGGATCTGACTTCATTCAAATTCAGGTACATACCTTCACAGTATCTTATCATTGCCCATTTAGTATAGGTGCCTCACAATGACAAAAAGATAAGCCCAACACACCACCAGTTCCTTCTTCTGCCGGACGGAGAATTCCTTCGGTGCAGTTCCCGTTGTCAGAAAGTGGATTATATCTTCAAAGTGTTTGTCCGTTATGCACACAGCAAAGAGCTATGCATCAGGTAATCCTTCCTCCAAACTAGTAGACTCCTCTCCCGTCTCAATACATGACAAGTGATCTGATCCCGTGTTCAGGTGTCCAGGCTTCACCACGACCTCAAAGTCATATTCTTGGAACAATAGTAGCCACCTGCATATTCACCTCCCCAACACAACCTTGTTAACCAAGTATTTTAGCATGGAATGGTCTGTATACATCTTAAAATGTCCCCCTAGCAAA
Organism: Pinus taeda; assembly: GCA_000404065.3. Lineage (NCBI taxonomy): Eukaryota > Viridiplantae > Streptophyta > Pinopsida > Pinales > Pinaceae > Pinus > Pinus taeda. The sequence goes on along the minus strand of APFE030731676.1, from coordinate 25,898 downwards.
TAGTGTCGGTATTTTTCGAGCGCATACACCATAGCCAACCCCTCACGTTCGATTGTGTAATAGTTTTTTTCTGCTTTGGACAATCTATGACTTGCGAACATGATAGGGTGGTCTAAGCCCTCTCCACCTTCTTGAGTTAGCACTGCTCCCAGTGCTATACATGACGCGTCAACATGGACATGAAACTCCACATCCCATTTTGGGAAGACCAGGATTGGGATGGAGGCCATTTTCTCTTTTAGTACATCCAGGCTCTTCATGCAATCATCATTCCAGCAGAACGTGACATCATTTTTCAACAACTTTTCTATTGGTACGGTGATCTAGGCATAGCTTTTGATGAACTTCCTGTAATACCCTATAGCATGCAATTCTTTAACACTTTGTGGTGCTTCCAAATTCAGAATTACTACAATCTTCGCGGGGTCTACCATTAGTCCCTGTTTGCAGACCACATGCTCCAACAGGTTCCCAAAGGGAATGAGGAACGTACACATTTTGAGGTTCAGCGTGATTTGGTTTTGTCAACAAGTATCCAGCATCAAGCGTAAACTCACTACATGGTGCTTAACTAATCTAAATACCGTCCAATCATCCGGATAGACCTCCAGGAATTTGTTGATATACTCTTTGAAGGCTACAACAACTATGTGCGAAAAGATGGTTGGCACGTTCTTCAACCCAAAATGCATAATGGTGTATTGAAAACAGCCCCACTCAGTCGTGAAGGTGGTCTTGCTCCTTTCTTCTGACGCGATTTTGATCTAGTGGTATCCTGAGAACCCATCAGTAAAATAATATGCTTCTTGCCCGCCGATATTTTCTAATACTTCATCTGTGAATGGAGTTGGGAATGGGTCGTGCACACAGGCATCATTCAATTTTTTGAGGTACATGCATATTCTTATCTTGCCCATTTGCTTCTTCTCTTGCACTACCATAGGGCTTACCCAGTCAGATTCTTCCATGGGCTCAATGATTCCAGCTACGAGCATTTTGTCTAGTTCTATGCGGACCTTTTCCTTGTACTTTGGATTCAAGCGGTAAGGCCTCTGCTTAACTAGCTTCATGTCAGGTTCTAGGGTGATATTAATCATCCCTAAATTGCCTACGGTCACTTTTAAGTCCATGATCTTGGTCGGGAATAAGTCTTGGTACTCATGGAGTAACTCGGCAATCTTATCCATCGTTGCATCATCCCAGAAGTTGTCAAGTGTTGCATACTTCAGTTCGACCTTCATACTAATGTTTACTAGCTTTGTCTTTACCGGTGCAGTTATGGTAGGGCCTTCAATCAATGGCCCTTGAATCTCACGATAACCTTCAATTTCTGGAATGTTAACTTTTCACAGATCTTCGTCGTCTTCTTCAATATTTACGTTGTAACACTCCAGCGTGCAACTCAACTGGGTCACCCATTCAGGCTGAAGTACTTCCATTGGTTCCTAGGGTATTTTAGAGATAGCTTCTTTTACTGCTTATAGCACATCATCAACAGTATCCCACCAACGATCCTCAAACATGAAGGTTAATAGGAATCCTTCGTGTAGGATATCCCATTTGCTCGTGCCATGGTGGAGCTTCGTCTCTACATACCAATTCATGGGTATAATATCCATAGTATGATAGAACAAGTGCATCGACTCAGGTTGTGGCTCTTCCCCGTAGATCTGTGTCCATTTTATGAGGTTTTCACATGGATCATTCCATCTATCATACTTATCTTTCAATCGCATTGGAGGCTTCCCAAATCGCATGCACATCATCCTTCTACATTCGCGCCAGTCCTCAAAACTTCGTTGGTGCATACCCCACCATCTTACGGACATAGCTTGTAGTACCCATGTCGGAGCATCGAAACGCTGTTGTTTCAGTACTTCTCTTTCAAATTTGTTCAGGAAGTCATCCACCTCGCTTAACATGTCATACGTAGGCATATCTCTTTACCTCTGTCGCTACGCAGTGCAATGATCTCATCATCATGTTACAGTTGAGCGTGGTTGCCTCGCATAAGTGGTTCTGTCATCATTCTATCTCCTCATCAAAATCTGATGTGTAGGAGCTTTCACGCTTCTAAGAGATTCGGCCATCCATGGTTGGATTTACCCAAACTTTCTTGCGTGCAATTATCTTGTAGATGCAGTCCAGATCGTCGTCACTGTCATAGTCGGGCATTGGGTCCGTGTAGCGTGATCCTTCTGTAGGGTCTAAAGGTACCACTATGCGTAGTGATGTTTTCTCAAAGATCATCTTGTGCTTCTTTAGATTTATCACTCCATTCGTGACAGTGGCCCAATCTATTCCCATTCATGACAGTGGGTAGGGATTGTTGTCATCAACAATATCTATCACTTCAAAATCATCTAGCGTGCTTGCTCCTTCAATATCTACTGTGATTCCCTGCAATCTCCCCATAGGTAGGATCTTTTGTTGGTTTGCCATCTGCAGTTGGATAGGAGACCATTTCCATGCAAGCCTGCCCATGTGCTCCCATGTCTGCCTTGGCAGGATGTTCACATCTGATCCTAGATCTAGAATCACTTGGTCCATCTCATATTCCTCGATCTGCATGGTCAATCTCATTTCCCTTCCTATTCGCATCGTGTGCTTCTCAAGCTTCCAGACTAAATGTGGTTCTCCTGGCGTGGTCCCAATGCATCTAGTTATGAGTTCTTGTAGCCCCTTTACAACCTTTTTGTCACGTAGCAGCTTCATGCATGTCTCCAAGAACATAGTGAGTATCGATGGGTCCATTTCCAGCTCTAGTATATCTTTACTTCCCAAAGTGGAGGCATCAACGAAGCTGCTCTTAGCTTTTATGAAGGTCTCCTTAGTGTGCTCCAAATCAAATTCTGGTTCCTTTGTTGGAGCCTTGCGAACCAAAGTACTTTCTTCAGGCTACTTTCCTTTGTCATATTTTGTCATAATTCCACTCCAAAGCATGATATTTACATTAGGGTCTTCCTCCCGGGGCTCAGACCTCATCATTTACAGGTTCTGAGTTATGGGAGGTTGGAGTGCTCCTTTATCGCGCAACCTCGCTATCAGTGTTGGACAATCCTCCATCTCATGATCAAACAATGTACAATACAAGCATGATGGTCGCGTTGGATTCATACAATTGTGGGCATAATGCCCTGGCCCTCTGCAATTATAGCATATCAATTGTCCACGCCCTCTTCCCAGTCCCCCTCCACCTCAGCCTCGTTTGCGTCCCTGAAATCTGGTGTGCGCCATTCCTGTGTTTTGATCGAGGGCCCATGTTTTGGCCTGAAATCTGTAGGTAGGAGTTCAATCCATCATCAGTTCATAACTTCGACAGATGCGCTCATCATTTCCTACTGACCTACAGAAATTACATAACAACTACTGTGAATTCTGCGTATACTTTTGTAATAGATGGCATTTATCTGTAGCATGTTTTCCTCCTATCTGAGAAATAGCGCACCGTAATGTAGGCGCCGCACTTGGTCCTACTTGTGCCTCCGGTCTTAGTGGCATTGGCCCTCCTCCCACAAGGTAATTCGTGAACACTGAGCAGTGGTCCTTGTCGTGCCCCTAGCCTTTTCATTTTACGCACCATACCTCATCGCACATCTCTGGGTAGGTTGTCCTATCTTGTTTCAAAATTTGCATCTCTAGGCACAATTTTTTCAACTACGCACGAATATTCTGAACTCCCAAGTTAGGATCTTGTATCGGAGTCTCGTGCAATCTCATCGTGACCTAAAAAGCCTCAGCCTGAGTGGTTAGCCTTTATTGCAATAGTGCGTTTCGTAGATTCGGCATTAACGATGCTACAAACCATTTGCGGTGTTGCCCATATGTTAATGTCATGTTCGCTTCGCGAATTGTGCACTTTAGACTTTGATCCAATTCCCATGGGGTCTCGCTTGGCAGCATTGTGATCTCCTTGAATACAATGATCGATTATGCCTTGGACTTTGGCCTGCTAAATTCTTTATTTAGCGCAACTTGGATACCCCATGATCTCTGCATTCGGATTGTCATTGGAATGCTTAATGTACCAGGTCAGCGCATGATCCTGCAGAGCGCTAACCAATGTTGCATTCTTTATATTATCATCTGTGACACCCTGTGCTTCCCATACAACTTTTATCATGAACCAAAACTGGTCCGGATCTTCATTCCCTACTCCCTTGAACATTGGTATCTTTATCCCGCTTGCCATACTGCTTCGTGGTCGTGGCGGAGGTGGTATGGGCGCAGAAGAGGGTGAAGATGGTGAAATTGGTGGTGGTGTTGGTGGGGGTGGTATGCAAGGAATTCTCCACCCTATCAAATTGATCACACTTCTTGGCGAGACCTTCGTGAGCTCTTCTTTGTGCCCTTGCAGAGGTGAAATCAAGGGGCTAGTTTCTAGTTCTATTCTACCTTTGTTTCTATATATTCTCCCACTCCTTGTAACCCCAAACATAAATTTATTTGCATAACTTGCTTTTCACACAATAGAATTTTAATCCAAGTGTTCAAATATTTAACGTACTTACCTCATGATTCCTTGAGGAAGCATCATTCTACCTCACTATAGCTAACTGATGTATCTACCGCGAATTTGATGATGAATCCTCCTATGATTAGATCAAACCAGTGATCAACAGTGCACGAGATCTTATTTTCTGATGCCTCCAGTCTACACACCAATTGTGGATTCCACACAATAGGTTTGTCGAGTTTACACCTTCCTTGGCTATTTGCTAGCTTCATGATCCACTCATACAGCTCAGTGGGGAAGGATGCAAATTTTTTTTTTGTGGATCTCTATATATAAGTAGCAGTGTAACCACTCTTCCTTTGATATTTGCGGATTCTTGCTTTCCTGTGTCGTGAACTCGTGAATCTTTCTGTCCAACCAATCTTCAATTCCTTTCTTTGTCAGATTCCAATGATACAACATTAGACATCTCTATGCAGATCCCAGTCCCAGCAATGGAACCATTTGTTGGATTGTTGGGGCCTGACCCAGGTTCAGAGTTAATTAGCCAAACAAATACCTGTACTACTAGCCCTTTCGGCAACAGTTTGCGAAGCGCGGATTGAGATCTCACCTGAAGTAGTATGGGAGGGTGCTTGAACAAGGTTTCCACACCCTTGAGATGTCTAAGAGGTTTGACTGGTCCACTGTTTGTTCCTGCGCGTAGGTTGCTTCATGCACATTCTTGTTCCTCACGGCCTGATACACTGCCTTCGTGCATCCCTAACCAAGGGCTGTGGAGCTCTCGCGTCGTGCTCTGCGCTATTACCTAAGATCTTTCTTATCTTCTAGTAGTAGTTAATTACCTTCACCTCCTTGAATGTCTTAAGTTATAATTAGTTATACAAAAACATTCATATAGGTTCGCACAGTAAATAAACAGTATACTTGCAAATTATATCCAATCATGCCTTAAACTAGGAAAAGATACACACAAATGTAGTAAAACTTCTCTTTACTGATTCTCCCAATGGTTACAGACTCGACCTGCCATGTGCACTTAGCTGCAGGGGTCCGCGCACTTAGCTGCGGACTACTAGGCCACTGCGCACTCAGCTGCAGAGCCTTCTCCTACTTTATGACCAACATACACACTTTACACTTCGACTCAATCACTTAGACTTCTCATGTTCCTCTACTCTTTCTTATCTATCTTATACACTTAGACTCTCACTCTATTTATACAATCCCATGGTCCATGGACCATGGGTAGGTCTATCCAACCGACATTACATTACAAAAACTAGGACGAACAACCCTCTGACTCTATTATGATTTCGCGCCCCGTGCCCACAATTCGCAAAGCTTTTACAAAATGATTTGGTCAATACTTGAGCTTTAAGCCCCAAAACCTGCCTTACGGGTATTCCATGCCCAACAAGTACCCAAAACATGCCTCAAATGGTGATTTATTTGTGGAGGAAAGCTTTTCCATGTTGTATGCATGTTGTATGTAATGCAACTATTCATCCCACAACTTGGGATGTTTGTTGCAATATCCTCTAAGAAGATGAATGACTGTCCTGTTGGCCACCTCAGTTTTTCCATTTCTTTGCGGATGAATGGTTGTACTGTTCTTCAACTTAGTGTCCATCATGTCCCACAATTTTGACCAAAAATTCCCAACAAATCAAGAATATCGATCACTTACAATGGAAGTAGGAAGACCAAAATGAATGAAAATGTTTTGAAAGAAAAGATGAGTTGTTTGTTCAACTGTAATTTTCTTCTTACATGGTGTTAGAATACACATATTGCTGAACTTGTCTACAAATACATACAAGTAATCATGACCTTTCCTTGACAATGGAAGACCTCCTATAAAATCCATTGAGATACTCTCCCATAGACATGAAGGTACTGGAATTGGAGTGTACAATCCTAGTTTCCTATTACTAGGCTTACTTGTTGCACACAAATAACATCCTCTAATGAAATGAGATACATTATCAAACATGCATGTCCAATAACAATACCTTTGGAGATTCCTTATTGTATTCCATACACCAAAGTGTCCAACAATAAATGAAGTGTGCACCTCCCTTATGATATTGTTTCTTTCTCCCGGTGGAATACATAACTTGCCCAAGTTATACAACAAATTGTTATGTACATGGTAATATAACTCTTCAATTTGATTTCCTTGACTCAAGCTTGCATACACATCTCGAAAGTCATTTTAATATGCATATTTCTCAATGTAACTTTCATGCAAAATAAAATTGTGCTTGATTATAATAGATGAATTTACAATAGGCCTAGAAAGAATATCACCTACCTTATTGTAGATTCCCTTTTTGTACTTGATAACCAAATGAAAATGTTGTAGAAACCCCATCCATCTGAAGTGTCATGATTGCTGCAACTTTGACTGTGACTATAAGTACTGAAATGGTTGATGGTCAATATGGATAAGGGTCTCCTTCCCCATCAAGCAGTGTTTTCATTTTTTGACACTTTGTACCAATGCATAAAGTTCTTTGTCATAAGTGGGATAGTTAGTCACAACTCCATTAAAAATTTTGGAATGAAATGAAATGGGCTTACCATGTTGCATAAGAATTGCTCCCATGGCGTAATCACTAGTATCCGTTTGAATCTCAAATGGTTGTCTAAGATTCAGAGGAGCCAATACCGGTGCTGAACTAATATTTTTCTTTAAAGCACCAAATGCTTTCTGCTATACATTTCCCCAATGGAATAATTTCATGACACTAGTCAATGCATGTAATGGAGTTGCAATGGAAGAAAAATTAGCAATAAATTTCCTCCAAGACTATGCTACCCAAGAAAGCTTCTTACCTCTGTAACTATATTGGGCTTGTGCCAATTCAGAATGACCTCAACTTTAGAGGGGCCTATCTTTAGCTCACATCCTCCAATAATGTGTCCAAAACACACTAAATAAGTCTTGCCAAATTCACACTTTGTCATCTTTAAAAACAACCGTTCTTTTCTCAAGACATCAAGTACTTTGTTCACATGCATGACATGTTCATCTCTAGATTTATTCAATATGAGAATATCATCTAAGTAAACAATGACAAAGTTGTCTAGAAATGGTCTCAATACATCATTCATAACTCTCGCGAAAGTAGTTGGAGCATTTGCAAGACTGAAAGGCATAACAAGCCACTCAAACAATCCTTGTTTAGATTTAAATGCAGTTTTCCAAACGTCCTCTTCAGCTCTTTTAACTTGATGATAACCACTTCGTAAGTCTAACTTAGTGAAACAGTTTTCGTCAATTGATCAATAAAATCATCAATTCTTGGGAGTGGATAATGATTCTTTACCATTATTTTGTTCAGTGCACAAAAATCCACACACATTCACCAAGTCTTGTCCTTCTTTGGCACCAAGACAATGGGAAAACCACATGGCGAAGTAGATGGGCGTATGATACCTTTGTTCAACAATTATTGAACTTTCTTCTTGATTTCCATCCTTTCCAAAATTGAAATGTAATACATGCTAATATTTTAAAGTGGAACATCCTGCTACAACTGTATCTCATGCTGAATTCCCCTCTTGGGAGGTAACCCCTTTGGTTCCCGAAACATATCGCCATGCTTGATTACCACATCAAACAAATCAGATTTTAATTTGTCATCACAACCTTCAAAAGATTCATAATCAATATCATTCTTTTTCTTGATCATGAGAAGCACAATTTTTTTCTTGCATTTATAAGTCCCTTCATCTACCCTGCGTTAACCAAAGAAATGTTTAAATTTTTACGATGGGCTCTCACAATATACTCCACTCCATTATTGGGCAACAAATATTTGTTCTCATGGTGATAAAATAACACTTTCCTATCATACAAATAAGGACTTCCCAAAATGATTCCCGATATGTCAAGTGGAACTATATATAACTCAGCTTCATCAATGGACTTTTCAGTATTGGAAAACTTGAATAAACACTTTGTTATAACCTATAAATTTACATTATTAACTATCCAACCCAATGGATATGGCTTATGATGAGGTACAGTTTCAAGGTTAAGATTTTTGACCAAGTCTTCTAAAATTAAATTTGATTGTGACCCACTTCAAATAATGCATCAATCTTTGTATGATTTGAAATTACCCTTTGATGCTAGCCTAAGCCAACAATAGCCACATTATGCAAATAAAATTGCATGTCACTGGTCCCAGGCCTTAATCACCTGATCCATGGTGAAAACATTCACAAATAAAGGTTTAATGTTCTTAATTAAGTCTCATGCAGAAACGTTATATTTGACTATTCAATAGTCTAAACCTTCATTAACCTTTCCAGCAGAATTTTATTCAACCCTCATAAACTTTGGTTAATTCTATACCCCGCGCATATTAATCAAACCCCACTCTTAACTTTGGTTATACTCAAACTTAATCTATAAAACCTTTATCCATTTTATTTCTATTATAATTCGTATATAATAGAAATACTCCACAAACACATGTAAACTTTACCTTTCCACCAATCCACGGTCTTTGCACATTTATTGATGCTCTCTCATCACATTCATCCTCCACCGTTGATTTCACTCCATTAGATCAACGACTGTTGCATTGTACCAGAAGTAAACCCATTGACCCGCCGAAAGTCAAATCACTTAACTCGCGTTGATAAACTTATCCTCAGCTTCAATCTCCATCGTTGATCTTACCATTCAATCCGACGGTTGTTGGATTACCCGATCAACAAAACTAATTGGTGATCCTACAGAGTTGATTAAAACCCATTTGATCTAACGGTTAACAATGATATCGGATGAGCCATTTGCAGAAGGATTACCCGCCCGATAAAGCGGTTTCCTCTCTCCTTCGACGTGATATGTGTCGATTGCTAAATGGAATTGGGTGACCACCCCGAATTACCACTTACTGCTTTTTCTCCAACCGATAAACAACTTTCTCTTATAAACCCACCTTTCTTCCTTGACTAATGCATGAGCTTATTGGCATGTGATGACTGTAGATCTTCGCCCATCAAATGGCTACGACAGCCCCTCCAGATTCCTCTTCCACTAAGACTTAAGTTAATCTCCACCATTCGTTTCTTTCACTTTATGTTGCATGACTTAATCTTGATCGCCCATCACCTTCAACCTCGTTCGTTGATCTCATAGATTCAACGGCTCCTGTGCATCGTCACTTCATTCCTTTGTCCTTCTATTTACTTCGTTTTTATGCCATTTCTTCAGTGTTTCTGTGGTATCAGGTCTACTTCAGGGTTTGAATATTTAGTTGTCCTGTAACACAACTACCTCTTGATTTAACTCTGCATGCTCTTAACACAGTCACTCCCAAATCTTGACCATGATCCTTTGAATGGATTCAAGCGATCGAATATGATCCTTCATATCACTTCTTCTCTGCATTCTTCTCAACCTCCACCTACAACCTCTCTTACACAGAACTTACTCTAGTTCATACATAGATTATAATTAAGTTACTCCATACACACATAAACTCAGAATCAAGTTGTTTGTATTAAGAAACAAGTATTTACACAAGAACTCTCTCCTTGGCCTGATCTTCTGTATCAATGGCCTCTTTTTTCCTAACTTCCTATAGGCTTACAATCAAACCTCTAACTCACAGCCTCTAACTAACTAACCAGCTAACTATCTAACTTGACTAACTTTTCCTCTGCCTTTTTGGCTTACATTTATACAAAAGGATTCTATAACCAATTCCTGGTTTAGATCCATAAACTTCTCAACAAAATCCTAAAATATCATATTTATTCCTAAGGATCCTCTTTAATCCACAAATCATGAAACAAACTCCTAATCTAAGATTTACAACTGATTCTCTAATATTTCACTATCCTAAATCTCTCATGTTCTCCAACATTCGAGAACATTTACAAATATGCCTCACAATACTTAATTAATTCCTATTCTCATTAAAATCACTCAAAAGCCTAAGTAATTACATTAATTTTAACACTTAGGAAACCAACTTCCTTAAAACACAAGACCCTCCTATGTCTACTAAAATACAACGTTTCTTCTGAACTGAACACTCCTACATTAGACTCCCAAAGTAGAAAACATTCATGATCTCATGATCATGTGTCTTCATATGTTGATAGAAAACCTCCAGGGTCCCAAACTTTAGTTTGTAGTTGTTTGAATGCTCTGCACCTTTGCTATTGTTGTATGTCTGTTGTCTTCTGCTTCATCTTCCTCTCCTTGTCAATTAGGTTCAAGTTCTGATTGATCATCCTTCCTGCTATCATTTCCCTCATCTTGGTATGTTTCATCATCAACTGCCATAATTCTTCAATCTCCATTTCCAACACATCCTTGGGCTGGTCCATACTTTGCCACTTACTGTTACCTCTTTCTCTTTGTTTCAGGCTGTTACTGATGTTCACTAACTCTTCAAACTGTTTTTCTTCTCTATGAAGTTTTTGAATTCTTACTCTTACTCTTTTTCCTCTTATTCTTACTGCCTCCCTTTCATCCTTACCCTCTTTCATGTTTGTCTCTTTCTGCATTGAATCCCGACTTTCCAGCATTTTCTCTAGCAATTGAACATCTTTGTTCCATGGATTAAAATATTCCACGGAATCCTCTTCTACCATCTTTACTCGGTTGCTCATCTGTGCCAAACTTCCTCTAGAATCTGCAACTAAACCTCCACTCACAAAACAATTATTAAAATAAAAAACATAAGGCCTGAGTGCCTCTTCTTCCTTTGGCAACACTTCAGTATGCTGCTCTGATTTCTCCTCTTCTATCAGCACATTAGTATGATGATTCAAACTCTTTAAAGCATTCTCTAAAGAATTCTCTAATGTACTCTCAAGGATATCAGTTAGCTTCCCCTCCACATCATCTGCTCTAATGATTTCTTTCTACTCTCGTCCACTATAGTGAACTCCTTGCTCTGCAATCATACTGTCATACTCTGAATTTCCCAGCAAATACTCCAGCAATTCAATTGCTTTGTGACACTTCATAAGTACTTCATCATTACTTATGATTCTTGCATTTATACACAAATTATGAGTTTGAAAGTTACAAGGTTCAACAGTCTCAACTGTTTCTTCACATATCTGTTATTCACATCGGATTTCATCTCCTTCACAAGAAATTTTGCCTGTGTTGTCACAGCTTCAAACATCAATGTATTACTAAATTTTTTTTGCTGCAATAATTCACTTCTTTTCTCATTCAAGAGACATTCACCATCATTATTTACTTCAAATTTTTTATCTTCTGAAAGATAATCTTCCATACTTTTGAAAGCTTCAAAAGTTTGCTCATCCTCTGCAAAACCTATAATCACATCAAAATTATTAGATTCAGCAATATAAGGTTTTACATTCTCCTGCTGGTCTACATTTTTTCAACAGTTTAGAAAATCATCAATAATTCCTTCTTCTTCACCTAGAACTTCATCCTGCTCTGCTTCACAAATAGAAACTTCCATTTCCAACTCAGGTTCTCTGAGTTTTTCGATTAGCCACTTCACTTGCTTCTATTGTAGCCTTCTTTGTAACTTATGCCACTTTACTAGCTTCTTCTTTAATATCGAACCTAGTCTTTGGTTTTCCTCAATTATCATCCTTAATACATTGAGTTGTTCTTTCATCTCAACAATCTCTTTGTCAATTTCCTCTTGACTCATTCTCTTGCCATTTTCCTTGGCATCCTCCTCTTTCAACTTTCTTCTGTTGTGGTTTTCCTCATTACCTCTACTATGACTATCAGTAGTCATTTTCTCATTCTCTATCTTCATGAGCTCCTTACTCACTTGCTATGAGCTGCATTAAAGCCTCTGCAACAGCAAGTCCTCCCTGCTACCACTTACCTCACCAAGCTTTCCTCTGTACTTGGTATTTTGGAAAGCACTCGGTTCTCTATCTCTGGAACCTCTTTTGAGCACTTCTCTCTGCTCCTTCTGGGCTTCAACTCATGTGCACCTTTTAAGAACACCACTGTCTTCTTGTATTTCAATCAAAATGAAATACTAGGTTCTGACCACCTCTTCTTTCACTTAGAAAGTCTTATTAGCTTCCTTCATTACTTAGCAATTCTACCCACATCCTCTATGGAATTGCCTTTGTGATCTTCTTGTGAGTTGCAACAATCCCTCTACAGTAACAAGTCTCCTTCTTGCTACATATGCCTCACTAAGCTCCTCTCCTCTCAGCTTAGTCTTTCAGCATCTCTCTGGTTCTTTCCTCTGGAACCAATTGAGCACTCCTTGCTCTAGGTTGCTGCAATCTTATCATCTTCTTATGATGCTACCTGTGCAACAATATAAAGACCACAAACTCTCCAATCTTCAAATCAAATTAAAACAAAACATATCATCTCACCTTCAAGATCTCTGCATGATCTTGTTCTACCATTCTCTTGCACTTTGAATGGATTGTTATCTGTTGCTTGCATGTGCAAGTTCTGCTACACATTATCTCTATGTTCCTACTCTTTGTTAGATTAGAATCCGATCTCCTCTTGCCTGGATACACACCTTAAAACATAACTGTTAGCCTTGGAAGCATTTGGCCCAAAAATGGATCCAAAACACTACTGAAGGCTTCAAAATTCACCTAAGTATCATTCAAAGATCAAAACCATGGCATTCCAAGAGCCCTTAAAAGGGCAGAAAAACACTATCGAGTGTCTAAATCACATTAAAGCAGTCAAAAAATCAAGTATCGAAGGCTTAAACTGTGAAATGCACAGCAGTCATTAGATATGGCCAATCAACGACCTAGATCTAAGCAGAAAAACACATATCGGCATGCAAAGAGAACTTCAGGTTGGGCGGAAGGCACCCTCGATCAGCGATCTCCAATGATCGGATCGGCAGATCGCAATCGGCAGAGGAAACCGGTGGATATCAGCATAGACCATGGGGCGATGGTGATGGCGATCGGCGATTCAACATGGACCATTGATCAAGTGAGTAGATCGACGGCCCACGTTACATCGGGGTATTGCTATCAGGAATTACAAAGAAGTGCGCTAGCCATGGGCTCAGGGCATGAGAGACATGCGATTGTGATTGATCGCATTGCTATATCGCATCGGCTATATAAAGGAGCTAGCATATACACATCTGCGATGTGATGATGCAGACCTGACGGTATTCTAAATATGATTTGATAATATTTGAGGTCCGCAGAAAGTCCAGTTTCAATGCATTTTTATGTATTTTTGTTATATAACGAAATACAAAGGGAGCCTTGGGTAGCGATGATGCGATAGGTCCCGAACCCGAAAGGGTTCGGGAATGAAATATATAATATTTTAGGTCCGTAAGGAAGCCGATTTTTAATGCATTTTCAATGTATTTCGTTATCTAACTAAATACAAAGGGAACATGGGAGCAGCGCCAATGCGACATTACAGACCCGAAAGGGTTTATTAAAGTGGTTGAACACCATTTCAAGTCCGATAAAGTGGGATTTTCACATTTTAATGTATTTTCCAATATAAAGGGAAAATCACAAAACCGACAAGATTTCGGGAGAGCCAAAGGCGATAAGTAGTTTACACCGAGCTCCACCTGATGCCATACAACAGCTGCAACATGTTCAGGCCGAGGAGAGAGAAAACCGCCATCATCGGGTGGTTAACTCCAGTACAAAAGAGCCGCCCGAAATGGATGACAAATGTTGGATCTAAAACTCCCAGATCAACGGTGGAGATGTCATATCACTACAAAGGCAGACCCAATAGGAAAATGGATTGGATTTGAGGATAATTGAATTCCGTCATGAACCAGTTTTAATATATTTCCAATGTTTTGATGTATTTCTAAAAAAAAAAAAGGGAAAGGCTATTTTCAATAGGCGACAACAATTGGGAACGGACCCGATAGCTCTGTTTCGGCTCGGTTTGTATTTTTAACAATCAACAGGTGAACTAAAAAACAGTGATTATAAACATTTTAAGGGAAAACAATGGCCTGATAGCCCTTCCATGATAGCGCATCTTACCCGAAATAGAATCGATCATGGAGTAGATAGTGCAAGCCATCCAAACAAACATAATGGTCATGAAGCAGACAGCACAGCTTGCCCAAAACAAACAGAAACATCATGGGGCATCGATAGTGCTCAGCCCAAAAACAATAGAATCAATTATGGCGAATATATAGCACGAGAGAGCTCTTTGCCAGCACAGCAAACCACCTGAATGCGGTTACTCTTCTGTCAGAAGAAGGAACCTCCAAAGCCTATGCTTTCCTAGTCAGGGCATCAGTCAGTTAACAAGACAGATAGGATAGATTAAGACTCCTAGCCTTTGAGAGCTCAGGAGCATTGTAAAAGGCGTATAAAAGGCTGAAAGCTAAATGTATGAAGGATTCAACTTCTGGAGATTGTTGCTACTCTATTCCTTCAAGATTCTCATCTTCATTCTAGCAATATAAGCTTCTTTTATTGTTATATGTTCAATGTCCATTTTCTCTTCTGTTCCAAGCTTGCACTTGAACAAGTTGTTCATGTTTCTTTTGTGTCTAAGGCTAGATAACTGTCATCTTATCTCTGCTTTGATAAACTAGATTTGCAAGTTTCTTTTACTGCCTATAGCTAGCCATTCATATATGTTTGTATATGCATCCGCGGGTATAGTTAGTATTCTCCATCTATTCATTGAATCTAAAAACTATTGAGCATTAGTGATCTAAAGCCTTGTAAAGCTAAGGGTGTTCATGCATGTCTTGAATGAAAAACAGAGTTGAAATGGTTATCTGGCTTGATCCAAACCATCATTCATTCCAATAGTTGAGAGAACAATATTGAAGATTGTATGTTACCAGGCATCTCTGAGCCGCAACCTAGGAGAGTTTCCTGGAGTGCTAACATAATTGGCACTGTTGTCGGGGATTTGAAACTAAAGCTCAGCTTCCTTGGGAGATGACATAGATCCAGCTTTGATGATAAGCAAAGTCTGGGCACTTTTTTTCAGTTGTAATCATCTATCTGGCGACTCTACTAAAGGACGAACCTCTTGGCGACTCCACTTCATAGTTCTAGCTCAGTTTGTGAGGCATACTCGGAGAAATCCTCAGAAGCTACAAGCTGATCCAGTACCTGATCCTGAAAAATCATCAGAGAAATAAAGGTATTGCAGAAAGGAGCATCAGGCTTAGGTAAACCTAAACAATGTTCCATATCTCTGCAAGAAAATCCCACAATAGAACAAATACATGTTGAGAGTATAGCATCTAATACTAGCAGTGAAGAAAAACTCTCAGAGATTCATAAATATCCTTATTCTTTAGGTTCTCCTTTTGTTGTAAGCCCAAAGGAAACCTCACCTCCTATCCATCATACTCCTTTAGTCTTGTCAGTCACTCCTCAACCCTCTATCATTTAGACTGTTAGTACTCTTATAACCACCACAGTTATGGTAGGACCACAAGCACCCACCAAAATAGAAAGAATCATAGCTGCTAGGTATGGACCTCTAGTATCGCCCACTCCTCTGAATGACATGCCTACTGGAGAATATCAAAAGTATAGGCCTAAGTTCACTGGGACTGAAGGTGTTACAACTGAAGAACATATTGAGTCATTCTATAGCTATGCTGATAACCTGGACATTAGTGAAGATGATGTGTGGATGAGAGTATTTTTCCAAAGCCTAGATGGAGAGGCTAGGAAATAGTTCAGAGAACTGACCCCAAGATCTATAGCAGATATTGAGGCCTTAGATCATGCATTCCTAAAGCATTGGTCAGATAAGAAGGATCTACTCTACTACCACACCGAGTTTGGAAACATAAAGCGGGAAAATGGTGAGTTTTTGTCTGATTTTAACAAGAGGTTTAACCACATGTACAGCAAGATACCAGCTGAAGTAAAACCCACTACTACCTCTACTAAACTCACCTATGCTAGTGTCGTTGATTCTGACTTCTATTTACTGTTGAGGGAGAGGCGATGTGCTACCTTGGCTGATATGTAGGATGTAGCCTCGGAAGTAGAATCAAACATCATGGCTGCTGAGAAGCTCAAGGGAAATATTGATAAAATAAAAAAGAGGGGCGAGTCTTCATCATCTTTAGATCCCAAGATAGATAAGATGACCAAGATGATAGAGTCATTAGCCTCTAAAATCTCCAAATTAAAGTTTGAGCAGCACCCTGGGAAAGGAAGAGTTCCTAACACCTTTGCTCCTAGAGATCCAAATCCAAATAGGAGAGTGAATGAGAAGTTTTAGATTTTGCAAAGAAGCAAAGATTCCAATGAAGACCTAAGGGTGAAGACCCCTTTTCAAAATGCAGTCATGGAAGAAGAGCAGTTTGAAGAATATGATGAGATCCATTGTGTGGAAGACAAAGGCAGTGCCTATTTTTTGACCTTAGCTGCCTATGAAAAGTCATTATTCAATGACCAGATCAGCCAAGAGTGAGACAGTGGAGGTGTTCTACAAACTCAAGATCAGCACAAATATAATATGAGGTCAAAGATGAATAATGCCAAGGAAACCCCTGTTCAAAGAGTTGTTGTCCCTACAGAATAGCAAGCCAATAAGCAGAAGCAACCAGCTATTGGAAATAATACTGAGAGGGTGGTGAATCAATATTAGCAAATCAATAACTTTTTCATTTCATACTCTGATTCATATACACTACTTCAGTTAAGGGAACTCACGTGTACACGCAACTGTGCTTAATGAAACTAGCGTATATCTAGTAAACTTGTGATTCAGTTAGTTCATCATATGTTTATCTTTAATCAGTGAATCAAAATTTCATTAACCATATAAACAGTAAACAGGTGCAAAAAAATAGAATAGATCATCACACATAAGAAACACACATGAACACCATGATATAAGGTGGAAACCCAATGCGGGACAAAAACCACCTGCTACCATATTCCTTTAATACAAGAAAAACTATTTACAATCTTGTACTAGTGTAGACTCATACTAGTATGCAGGCACCCATGTGCAGAAGGCTACAAACTTCTCTCACTCTCTAGCTACCACTCGAAGGGAGCTACAACCCCGTGGCTCTTGTACTAGCCGATATATTTACTAGTATGTAGGCGCTGGCCTATAGAAGGCTACATCCCTCTCTCATTTTCCAGCTGCTACTGGAAGGGAGCTCCAACCCCTTGTTTGGCTAGTATATTTACCAGTAAGTAGGTGCCAGCCTAATGAAGGCTCCAACCTTTACTCTTCCACCAGGGACCACGTTTCATAAATTTTCAGACTGGATACTCCTGGATCACAACACCATGATATGAAGGCCATGTTTCATCCAATTTTCATACTAGAACCATCAACAACATTGAAGCTCAAAATAAATCACCACTGCAATACAACCATTGCATCAACCAATCAATTCTTTGAATCATCCACAACTGAATCACTGAAGACCAGTCATCAAAACACAATTATCAAAACACAGAGCAAAACCTAGAACTCTGCAACAACCACCAGAACCATCTGCAAGTTCAGATATCATATTTCATAATGTATACGCTACTCTGATGAACTGAACCAATGTGTATACGCACTTTTACCAAAGAGAACCCGCATACAGATCTGCAAATATTAACTCATAACTTTGCAGCTATTCCAAACATCAATCATGCCCAAATCATAACATTTGTAGAATAAACATGCGTCAATAATTCAGATCTAGTCTATCCATGACCAAACCACATAATGATAAAACATTCCAAGCCTTAAGATCCCGATCGATCATCCGTCATTATCCACATAGGTGCATCCTTGGTTCAGATCAAGAAAAGCATCATGAACCCATAACCTGCATATTGGATCTCTCACTTTATCAAATCTTTAATCCTTACGTCCATTTGGCCTAATGATCTTCTCCTCCTTTTATAGTGTTAGGCCTTGCTCAATACCATGGTCTAAAACCACTTAGGACCAATACCTTGGACCAAATACCTGGGGTCAATACTTCAGACTAGATGCCTTGGACCAATACCATAGATCAAAATACCATGGACCAAATACCACAGACCAAAACATAGTTTTCCAACATGTACGCACCTTTCCTTCTGTGAAACCATGTGTGTACATTATACACACCTTTTGGTCTGTTAACTCGTGTGTATATGCTCCTTTGTCAAGGTGAACCTACGTATACGTCTCTCTGATCATTAAATCTTTGTTATTTACATGTTGCACTATTATCTGTCATCTGAGTGAGTTGCCATCAAGGACAACATTTGTATCACCTGTACACGCTGAAGTCTCTGATTGAGCTCCCCCTTTATACATGCTAAGATGTACCAATCCGTCCATCCTCCCCCTAAGCACATGTTAAATTCTTTGATCGAACTCCCCCTTTATACATGCTAAGATGTACTAAACCATCCTTGCTCCTCTTGAGCACATGAAAAGTCTGCAAAAATATTTTTCAAAAGAATAACATGACTCTACGACTCAACTAAGTGAGTATGACCTTCCTATCACTAATGACTCATACATACATCAATCTCCCAACCAAGTGGGGATACACCATTTTGACTCATCCACCCAACCAAGTGGGGATATACCAATTGTTTATATATGACTGAAATAGAAATTATTACGTCATCCTTCCCATACATAGTGGGGGTACAAATCAAGTCTTTTCATGACCTTTTCATCAAATGATATACATGACTTTTATAACAAAAACCAACAATCTAAACAAGACCATGATAGTCATCAGCAAGTATCATACACCATATATGATCTGCACCATAAGCATCTGTCAACAACATCAACAACCTGTAACCTACAATACCATTCTCTTGACCAACCAACAATAAGTAGCAAGATGTATCATTTAGCCACAGAAGCACCATCACCAAAGAATTCTAACCATAATGCCAAAAATTCATTATTTGAAGCATATGCTCCCCCTGAACCTATTCCATCTATTCACTGTCAGATCTGATCATGCATATATCAGCAAGAAGTATCAAGGCATCATCATCAATCAGATATACATCAAGTTAAGATAAAAAACACTTCCAAAAAACATCTTATGAATACCAAGCCATTTCCACACATCATCCGCAGATTGTAACCATCATCAAACAGAGCAAATAATTGACTAAACCATATCAGCCCCTTTTTCTTGAGTCTGTTCCACTGCTTTTCCTCAACCCATCATATACGCGGCTGTGTAGCTTCGAACTCGCGTATATACACGAGTTGTCTTCATGAAACCTGCGTATGAGATTTAGAACGCTGAAGTTTCACACTTTTAGCTCCCTATGAGTCTGTCATGTCTGTATACTCTGCTACACCACATCTTTCTGACTGTACTTCCTTCTTCTTCCATATCTTCGACTGTGATGATGTTTTCTCCTTTTGGTATGATGCCCGTACTTTGTTCCTGCATTCCTTTGCTATATGTCCAAACTTGTTACATGCATAACATCTTACATGTTTCATATTCCTTCTGTAGCAGTCAATGGCTTTGTGACCAAACATATTGCAGCAAAACAATATCCCTTAAAGTACCTGGAATGTGATGATCTTTCTGTGTGACAGTCTTGCATCATTCTACTTTTGCATCTCACTGCAACATGTCCAAGATTATTACATACATAACACTCAACATTATTCATCTGAGAAAATAACTGACTAACACTTCCATAGTTTGGAGTAAGATATTTTCTTTGTTAGATTTCTTTCCTTGGTTGTTGATGTGGTTGACGTCCTATCTCCTTGTTGAGCATTTCAGGTTGTGCATTAGAGTTCCTTGCCTCACCTTGAGAGCTAGATTCACCTTCAATAGATTCATGAAAACCAAGACCAGTTTTGATAGCAGGGGATCTTTGACTACTAAGAATATCATCCAAAATCTTAGTTCTATCTTGAAATCGTAACAATTTATCCTTTTCTTCTAATTTACCTTTTAAGATATTTACCTCAACCTGATGTTGCTCCTCCTTTTCCAGATGTTGTTTCTTCAAGATTTCTGCAACCTTTCTTCCTTCTTCCACTTGCTACCTTAATTTGAGAATCTCATTTTCTTGTTCTTTATCTGCTTGAGTTAGTTCTTCATTCTGCTTACTTTTCAATGATATCACTTCATCTTGCAGCATTTGACGTACTTTGAAGGCACACTCCAGTTGAGATTTTAATCTGGAAACTTCTTCTTGGAGGGCACTCTCTCTTTTGTTAAATAGATCTTGTTGATCTGATGCTACGTTTTCTTGTTCATCTTCAATCGGAGGTGATTCAGAATCTGAATACTTGCTTCCACCTGACGGCAAGTTGTCGCTATTCCTTTGAGTTGTCTTATTCTTCTGACGCACTTTCTTTCCCATTGTTCTACAGATCTTCAAGCAATCAAACTTCTACCAAAGGACGACTTTGATACCAATTGTTTGGAAATAATTATTGAGGGGGTGGGGGGGGGTGAATCAGTATTAGAAAATCAATAACTTTTTCTTTTCATACTCTGATTCATATACGCTACTTCAGTTAAGGGAACCTGCATGTACACGCAACTATGTTTAATGCAACTAGAGTATATCTAGTAAACTTGTGATTCAATTAATTCATCATATGTTGATATTTAATCAGTGCATCAGAACTTCATTAACCATATAAAAAATAAACAGGTGCAGTAAAACAGAACAGATCATCACACATAAGAAACACACATGAACACCATGATATAAGGTGGAAACCTAATGCGAAACAAAAACCACTTGTTGTTGTCTTCCTTTAATATAAGAAAAACCTGTCTACAATCTTGTATCGGCGCAGACTCATACTAATATGTAGGCACCCACCTGCAGAATGCTACAACCTTCTCTCATTCTCCAACTACAACTAGAAGGGAGCTACAACCCCCTGGCTCTTGTACTAGCCGATATATTTACTAGTACATAGGCGCCGGCCTACAGAAGGCTACAACCCTCTCTCATTTTCCAGCTGGTATTGGAAGGGAGCTCCAACCCCCTGGATCTTGTACTAGCCAGTATATTTACGAGTACGTAGGCGCTGACCTATTCAAGGCTCCAACCTTTACTCTTCCACCAGGGACCATGTTTCATAAATTTTCAAACTAGATACTTCTATATCACAACACCATAATATGAAGGCCACATTTCATCCAATTTTCGTACTGGATTCATAAACAACATTAAAGCTCAAAATAAATCACCACTGCAATACAACCATTGCATCAACCAATCAATCTCTGAATCATCCACAACTGAATCACTGAAGACAAGTCATCAAAACACAGTTACCAAAACACAGAGCAGAACCCAAAACTCTGCAACAACCACCAAAACCATCTGCAAGTTCAGATATCATATTCCATAATGTATACACTACTCTGATGAACCGAACAATCATGTATACGCGCTTTTACCAAAGCGAACCCGCGTACAGATCTGCAAATATTAACTCATAACTTTGCAGCTATTCCAAACATCAATCATACCCAGATCATAACATTTATAGAATAAACATGCATCAGTAATTCAGATCTAGTCTATCCATGATCAAACCACATAATGATAAAACATTCCAAGCCTTAAGATCTCGATCGATCATCCATCATTATCCACATAGGTGCATCCTTGGTTCAGATCAAGCAAAGCATCATGAACCCATAACCTGCATACTGGATCGCTCACTTTATCAGATATTCAATCCTTACACCCATTTGGCCTAATGATCTTCTCCTCCTTTTATAGTGTTAGGCCTTTCTCAATACCATGGTCTAAAACCACTTAGGACCAATACCTTGGACCAAATACCTGGGGTCAATACTTTGGACCAGATACCTTGGACCAATACCATGGATCCAAATACCATGGACCAAATACAACAGACCAAAACTTAGTTTTCCAGCATGTACGTGCCTTTCCTTCTGTGAAACTGCGTGTGTACGTTATTTGCACCTTTTGGTCTGTTAACCTGCATGTATACGCTCCTTTGTCAAGGTGAACCTACATATACCTCTCTCTGATCATTAAATATTTGCTATTGACCTGTTGCACTATGATCTATCATCTGAGTGAGTTTCCATCAAGGACAACACTTGTATCACCTGTATCATAATTCCAACACCAACAGTTGATCCTATCATCCTCAAAGCTCGAGCTCATGAGATAATAGGCCTTGACAAGTCTCCTTCTCCTTTTAGTTTTCAATCAGAAATTCAGATGCTAAGAATACCTATGCCTCTGATTGAACTTGTGAAGGATGAGTCCTTCAAAATATCCATCCTTGAGTCCCTTGAGCCTAAAGCCATCCAAGCCTCCACTGACTATGTAAATCTGCAAGATGACCAACCAGTTGTTATTCTCAGCCCAATGATTGAAGATTATGAGGACAGCTCCCCATCATTCTATGTATCTCTGACTATTCATGACAAAATCCTTCACAATTTCCTTCTGGACACTGGGGCCAGCCATAATCTAATGCCCAAGGCTATCATGGATAAATTGGGTCTTGACATTACCAAGCCTTATCATGACCTGTTTTCTTTTGACTCTAGAAAAGTGAAGTGTGGGATTAATCAAGGACCTAGCCATCACTTTGCCTCAGTTGCCCATGAAGAGCATGATGATAGATATTGTGGTAGCAGAAGTAACCCCCAAGTTTGGCATGTTTCTTTCCAGAGGTTGGATCAAGAGATTAGGTGGAACATTGCAAAATGATCTATCCTATGCTATTGTCCCAGTTTTTGGAGGTGAGAGTAGGAGATTGTACAAAGAGGCTCATTTGGCTTATATTGTCAGTGATTAAAGGAATCCCACTAGTCATCCCATCTATGTTGTAGACACTAATTTTGGAGCTTGTTTTCTTTAGATTGATGAATCTTAGTTGGCCTCCACGCAGCTTAAAAACCAGTTTTCCAAATCACAGAGGAAGCAAGCCCACAAATTTGGGACATGTTCTTTGATGGGGCTTCCTCTAAAGAAGCTGCAGGAGAAGGTGTAATCCTTGTGTCCCCCACACAGGAATGCATTGATTCATCTTTCATATTAACTTTTCAGGTCAACAAAACCTTCCAAGAAAAACATCCAAGGCCAAAATTATGCAGAGATGAGGTGAAATATAGACCATCTCTGCCTGACAAAATCCAATGCTGTAAAGTTTTTGAAGAGGATGATCAAATTAACAGGCTTTTATAAGTATTTGATGGCCCAGTCAATGGGTAGTTTTTGAAACTTTATTTCATTTAAGGCTTTAAAGCCTTGTTATTGTAAATATGTTTTTTCCAATTTTATTTTCATTGCAAAATATACTCCATGCCCAATGGAACACTAGGACGAAGGTTTGATGTTGTTTTTACAGGAAAGGCATTGATCTGTGATTCTTGAAACCTCACCGGGATGATTTCATCCCCAGAAGGAGCTTGTTATCGGGAAATCTAGTGTCTATGCAGAGCTGCTAGTCCCACTAAGATGGGTAGCTATCTTAGAAACAAACAG
>APFE030731672.1:302220-327000 GCA_000404065.3 Pinus taeda | reverse complement strand
TTAAAAGGAACACCAAAAAAATGCATGCGAAAAAGTGTTGTTCCTTAAAAGGAACAGCAAAAAATACACCCAAAAAAAGTGTTGTTCCTTAAAAAGAACAACAAAAAAATGCATGCGAAAAAGTGATGTTCTTTAAAAAGAACAACAAAAAATACACCCAAAAAAAGTGTTGTTCCTTAAAAGGACAACAAAAAAAATGCATGCGGAAAAGTGTTGTTTCTAAGGAACATCAAAAAATACACCCAAAAAAAGTGTTGTTCCTTAAAAGGAACAGCAAAAATACATGCGGAAAAGTGTTGCTCCTTAAAACGAACAGCGAAAAATACACCCAAAAAAAATGTTGTTCCTTAAAAGGAACAACAAAAAATACATGCAAAAAAGTGTTGTTCCTTAAAAGGAACAGCAAAAAATACATGCGGAAAAGTGTTGTTCCTTAAGAGGAACAGTAGTTGTTCCTTAAATGGAACAGCAGCTATTCCTTAAGAAGAACAGCAGTTGTTCCTTAAATAGAGCAGCAAAAAGACAAACATACGAAACTGTTGTTCCTTAAATGGAATGGATGTTGTTCCTTAAGAGGAACAGTAAAAAGAAAGAAAATTTTATATACAAAACTCAAAATGAATTAATTTTCACTGGTTGATGCTGAGGATAGGTTACAATTTGAAGGGAGCAACACTTGAAACAAAAATATAAGAGAAATTAGAAAAGAAACAACACTTTATTTTAAAACAATATGTAAATAAATAAATTAAATTGCAACAGCTATGATGTTATGTAAAAAATGATCTCTTTGAAAAATGTTTTGGCGACAGAGACATGACATGGATCTTCAAATGGAAATCAATCATTCATTTCTTCTGTTATGAATCCATTGGGTAATGAGTTGGATGAAATTCTTTTGTTTCATTAAAATTTCTTTCAAGAACCGCTTGTCCATAAATTGACAATTTTTTATTCTCCTAGGACCTACAAAAAAAACAAGTGTCTACCTGCAATAAAACATTAAATCATGGAGAAAGAGAGGTGATCGGGCTCCCATAATCTAAGAATTATGAAAAAGAACAACAAGTAGTTACTCTGTATAACAAATCCATGGAGAAAATAACAAAGTAAAATTTATTTGTCACTCGCAGGAGAGCAGTGGCCAATCATGCTAACCTGCAGTGTTTTAATCACAACTTCTTTGATTTTCGTCCAAATTGAGTAATTCCAAAGCCAGATGAAATCTAATTAAAAATCATATCTCCGATAGAAATATATTTTAAACATTCAATGATATCATATGTCAATTTTACTTAGAACAACTTGCATAACAGAGTCATTTTTTATTACCCCACTTAGAACAATAATGGATATTTTAAGCATAGATTCTTCGTTTGATGTCGGATTTGAATGATTCAAATTGAAAATGAAAATATATTCATTTATTTATCTCCAATAAAAACATATTTTGAATGCGAGAATAATTGATAGGTCAAATACTCTAAAGAACACGCTGAAAGACAGAGTTTTAAGAGTGTTGATTTACGATATATAGTCAGTATTTTAATCATAAATTCCTCATACGATATCTAAAATGAGTGATTCTAATTGCCTTGTAAACTAGATTCATAGGGTAATCTACCATAGAAACAGGTTTTAAAAATATGGTAATTTAGGCCTCCAAAAATCGATTGTCCCAACTATGTTCCTGAGCTGCCCGCTCGACACCCTATCAATGTTTTGGTTCTAACTTTTTCGTTTCAAATCCAAATTGAATAATTAAAATTGGGTTGGACAGTAGACATCAAGAGCTACCTAGGATAGAAACATTTTTTAAAAATATAGTAATTTATTCTTCCAAAAATTGACTGTCCCAACTTTGTTCCTAAGCTGCCTACTAGACACCTTGTCAATGTTTTGGTTCTAACTTTTTCGTTTCAAATCCAAATTGAGTGATTCAAATTGGGTTGGAAAGTAGGCATCAAGGGCTACTTAGGATAGAAATATGTTTTAAAAATATTCCCTTTTGGCCCCTCAAAACATGATTGTCTCGGCTGTGTTTTCAGAAATTTCATCAAGCCCACAAGCCAAAAAAAATATGATATTCAAGCATTTTTTCCAAATTGGTAATAAAAATGAATATGAGTGTTTTTAGAACTGTTATTTCCATTATAATTTATTTACATACACAAATAGATTAAAACATTTATCACTAATTTTGATTTTCACAGCGTGTTGCAACAAAAACACTATTCTTACATTAAAAAAAAATGTGTTTATTTTATTTCTTTATTTATTTTATTTACTACACTAACCTATTCTAATTTGAAAAATGAATATGATTACATATAGGAGTACTTCTAATGGAACCATTTTCGAAATAAGGCTTCATGTATGCACATGCCCAAATTTGAAAAATGCATATTAATAAATATTAGGGTATGAGAATCCAACTTCCCTTGAAAAGGTGGTGTCAAAAATTGTTGAAGCATGGAGTGATGTTGCAAACAAATGATGGAGTGAAACCAATCTTCAATATATCATTTACTTTCTTGATTTCTCTTAGCCATCATATCATGAAGTTCTTGAGCTTTTAAAATGGTTTGTTGGTGCAAACTAGAAGAAACCTCGTTTTTTTTCCATAACTTCTACAATTTTTGAATTTGAAACATTCTAAATCTCATTGTAAGTTTTCTCTAATGGTGCATGTGAGATAGATTGGGTGGGAATGGTGGCTAAATTTTGCAGTTCAACACTGTAAGCATATTGTACTGGTTTATTTGATGAGTGTGTGGAATGAGTTGAGCATGAAATTGTGTACGGAAAGGAGCATTTTGATGATGTAGATGATTGGGTTGAGTGGATGATTTTGAAATGAAAGCAGGATGTTGTAGAAGAGCTGGTGAAGAATATGGATGATGTGTTTGTGCTACAAGATGAGGGAGAGTAGTCATGCAATCATAAGGTGAACCATGCCAAACTTGTAAACAAGATAGGTGGTGGCTATATTGAGATTAACATGGCTGCCCTAACACATTAGTATTCCATAATGGATTATGCAAGTAAGAGAATGGAAAAGAAGTGTTTTGAACCATACTTGTAGGCGATGATTTCCTTGGTTTTGACCTTGTTGCAGTTTCCTCATCTCTTTGATATGATACTTCCATCCTAGATAAGGAAGAGTGAGTATCTATGAGATGCTCCTTTTGGCAATGAGGGAAAAACACTTCTTCAATTTCTTGATTTTTTTGAACCTGCAAAACATCCAAATTTGAACCTAAAGAGCTAATAAAATCAACTTTAAAATTTTCAAGTAAAATATT
Organism: Pinus taeda; assembly: GCA_000404065.3. NCBI lineage: Eukaryota > Viridiplantae > Streptophyta > Pinopsida > Pinales > Pinaceae > Pinus > Pinus taeda. The sequence goes on along the minus strand of APFE030731672.1, from coordinate 323,695 downwards.
GATTTTAGCTCTTATGTCTCGCGTTCTTGTAGGAGATTTGGAAAAGAAGGAACAATCATCTCTAGAATTCCTACCAGCCTTGGAGATTCCTCTTGAGTACCTTATGCACAATTCACAAATATCATCATATGATAACAGAAAAACATCATCTTTTCCTATCAGATTTAAGAGTTCTAAAAATTCATCTTTGATTCCTTTGAGTATGAGTGTTTTTAAGATCTCTTTTTCCAAATACTTATGCTTTGATTTTTGAAGGTTGTAATGAAATCGCTCCACATAGTCCTCCAAGATTTCATCTTCCCCTTGCATCATATCGAAAATATCTTCATTGGATTTGCAGTAGTCTTGGTACTTCTTCAAGAATATGTTCTTCATGTCCTCCCATGTTTGGATGCAGTTCCCACCTAGGTTCATGAACCATCGAAGAGCTGCTCCTTTTAGAGTAAGAAGAAGCACTTTCAACCTTTGATCATTAGTACAATAATCATATCATCTACAAAGTATTTCAAACTCAAATAAGAATGTATCTGGATCTTCATTTGTCAAACCATGAAAATTTGGTAGAGAAAATGGGGGAATTATGTGCATTTGTGTCACTCCTCCTAGATCTTAGATAGAGAATTCAAAAGTAGAAATGTAAGCCATTTCTTACCATAATAGAAGATGTTCTTTATGTGTTTATTCAAGGCTCCTTCTTCAAATGTTCCTGTCAATCGATTAGTGAAATGGGTGGTGCTTACATCACCACTTGAGTGAAATCATGAGATTTGTTTTTCAAAATTTCTATTTTTTTTTTAGTCATTCACATAGAAATTTAAACATTTATCCTAAGTTCTTTAATAATCCTGCTGGAAAGCGGGTGGGGGAGCAAAGCTTTTACATGTTCTGTATGCAAGTTCTTACCTTCCATTTTTAATACCCAACTCTTTCCTAACAGGCACCCATCAGATGCACACTACTCTTTAGAAATGGCTACACTCTCTCCGGCAATGGCGCCAAAATGTTGAGTGATAAAAGGTGTCTTTTTAACCCCTATTTATCTTCACATTAATTATCAACTCAGGGACGATTTTTTATCTCAAGAGTGTACTCAATCTGAGGCGGTCACTTGCTCAAGAGTAATGTTTTGCAGTATAGTGCTTTAAAATGCAAAAATAAATGAATGTTGGAAACAAAATCTAATTGGAACAGCAAGAAACTGAAATGTTTTGTAACTAAATCATTCACTCAAACAATCATCAGTCGAGAACTCAGTAATGATAACTCTCTCCCCTGTAAACTGATGCAAATGAAAATCAATCATAGGCAAGATCTCCAATCTGAGAACTTAGACAGCGGTAATCAGTGTCCTTTACAATTGTTGATCTTTAAATCCACACTAAAGCAAATAACTGGAAATGGAAATTCAATTGGAAATGCTCACTAAAACACACTTGTTTCAATATCAGTTAAAAGGTGAAATCAAATCCTTGCACGAATGAGATAACAGTAAAGCCTATTTGAACAGCAACACTAAATTAATGGAAATGAACAACAAAGCTAAATTAATGGAAATGAATAGCAATATGAAATATAACAAAACAGTAAAGCTAATTAAGTGGAAACACACAGCAACTGCAAATGTAACTGAATTAGCAGTAACCTGTAATGCACGGTAGAATCTGAAGTGAACAGCGAAGTTTTATAACCAAAATGAACAGCATAACAATTTAAGTTATAATGAATAGCAATCTTTATTATGGTGGAAGAAAATAGCAACGTGGTCCAATTGTGATTTCATGCACGAAACGATTTCAGGAAAATGTACAAGAACAGGAAGTTAGAAAGCAATGCAACTCAAAAGCAATGAAAATTAAATCAAACCATCACACGACTGGAACTGTAAAATAATGGTACAGGTAGCAAGTGGATCCACCAGGGCCAGGCCCTTAGCCACCAGTGAAGCACCACCGAACTTACTCCAGTATCAAATAATGGAACAGTAACTCTTTTATTGATTAATCATCAAACTGTAAAATCATTACAACAGCAAAAGCCTTAAGAATTACAATGGTAAGGCAACAGTCCCCCTTTCCTCTTATCCTATCTTATCCTATCTCTAATAATCCTTAACTTAATTTCTCATAATTTATCCCATCATGAATCATGAATCCTAAATCCCCTTCTCTGATCTATGTTTTCATTTAAATACAGAGAGAGCATAGAGTAGTTACAACAGAGATGATTACAATATGATTCTCATTACAAAATTGGATTGCTCACAACAAATTGATAAACAAGATCCTATCTAGAATATCTCTTCATCAATCATTCAACAGGAACAGGTTGAATTTGGCATTATAGCTGAGATATTTTGGAAAATAGCCACAACAGCAAATCTAAGAAAAATGTCTTCATAGAACCTTTCATTTCTCTTAGTACATACCGAATTTGGGAAAACGGCTCGTCAATAAACTAATTTGGTTCATTCTCGACAAAACCCATGTCTCGGATTTTCTAGATTCTTCTCCATTTGCCCAAAACGTCTAATGAAAAATTGTCACTTCTTATTCCAGTAAATTTCTAAGTTGGCACATTTAGTGATGAGCTAGAGATCAAATCTTCAATCTAGAAAATATATTGGAGGCTAAAATGGTGAACAAATTTATTAATAAACCATCATTGGTAAAAACATGCATAATAATCAATTTATTAAGAATAAAGGAGAAGAAATAATATTTTTCCATAAAAGCATAAATAATTATAAAATGGAATTATATGATAAATTATGATAAATGACGTAATAAAGAGTGGTAGAAATAGGCGTTAAAAAATGATAATAATAATGACATATTAATGGCCCAGCATACCCCCAAACTGAATATATTACATGTCCTCATGCAACAAAAACGAAATATATTGCATGTCCTCATGCAACCCAAAGACAAAACCCATGTGTTAACCAAGCAATAAAAAATTTATTCATCCCCACTCATGAAATGGATGGAACAAATGAATTCTTCCTCAAATAATGAATATTCAATTTTAGCAATGTTGATGAAAGCATAACAATTTTTACATTAACATTCAACTATATGTATATGAAGTTGCAGCAAAATATGATATAGGTAACAACAAACTCCATTAACTATTTTCTCAAAAACTACAAACCAGATTTTGTTGAAATTTTGCAAGTAGATTTCTACTATATTAATGCTTCTATGATCCAAAAATCAGATCGTTGCGATGCATGGATCATGAGATATAAACAAAATGGTTGTAGGTAATAGTGCATGATTTCCGAAATTTTATGAACTAATTTAACTTGAAATTATCTGGGTTTGTCTATTTTAATGATACGTCTGTGTTTTCCAGAAATCATAAGAATTGAGTTCATAATTTTAAAAATATATGAAAATCAATTTCTGCACTATATAAAAATGAAATTGTATGCCTTAAATGAGAAAGAAAGTAGAAAACATCCATCATGCATAGCAATTCCTCCCCCAAACTAAAGAATTAGCATGCCCTCATGCAATGCTAGAAAACAAATAGAGGTGGTTGCTACCATCTGTTGAATTTATGCTTGGTGTAAAACAACATGGAATAAGGGGGTGTCGAAAATGAATAAGATCAATGGATGATAAAGACATGGTCATAAGAAAGAAATGAATGAAAGCAACACTCCCCCAAACTGAAAGATGATGTCTCTGAAAATGGGAAGTAGTAAAGATGTGAAATGAATGATGATAAATAATGCTCAATGGATTTTCATGAAATTCTCCTAAATTCATAATAAATCATAAAATTATGCTATTTTACCTCCAAAAAGAAAAATTTGGAATGACATATATGGACTGGCATTTGTTGAAGCTAATGTAGGCAGAGTTGGTGTTGAAAGTGATGTAAAAGGTGGAATCCAGGCAAGCACATCATGTCTGAACAATTGATCACATTCGCGAGTTGCTCGAGCCTCTTCTGTTAGTTGCAATAATTGGTCATGCTGCGAATAGAGTTCCCCCCTCCCATACTTGTTGTTCTCCTGTAAACAAATCACTATTTTGCATACAATGTTCTTGAATCCACAGTGTTAGTTTTGAATAGCGACAGATAAGATGTATGCAAAAATTTCAATCATCAAAACTTGTGTATACATGCAATACTAATATTTTGTCAAATCAACAAATTATGGCAAAGTGCAGTGACCATATCGCATGCTATCCCATAATGCATACATTCCCCCCTCCAATTGGAAAAGATATTCCATGACCATAAAGCCTATGAAAGGTGTTATGCTGACGGCAAGGCAAGGGAATGAACAATACAACAGTAAATGAAGTAGAGTACACATATCAATGATAGGACGGCGAGAGTTATGGTTATAATGAGAGCAGAGTGTGTAAAGATAGTTATGAATAAGAGATAGGACATTTTGGATTGATGATAAGATATGCAAAAAAGAAAAAGGACAACAATATGCCAAAAAGATGCTTTGCTGGCGGTATTCTAGCTGAAAATGATGCGATTGATCTGAAAACAATTTCTCATGTGTATAGGTTCAAAACAGGGAAAAATTAAGGAAATAACTTCTCTGATAAAAAGAAAGAATAAGAAAAGGGTATTATAGTAATAATTGACGATAAGATATAACTTCAATACCATAACCAGAGTCTCTGCTTCCAGCAGGCATCCATAGCCTCGGCAGGGTTGCTTTTTAACCCGTATGAGCCAAGGTCCTCAATTTAGAAATGGATAGTTCCAGTGTTGTTCTACAAAAGAGATCAGTGTGCTGGTGTGGTAACCAAATAACCACATTGTCTTTTACTGGGATCTAGCAAAAGTGATCAGGCCGGCTCGTGATGAGACCTCCTGTTCCAAGGATAATTTGGATATCCAATGAATCATAACCCTAGTGTGGTGGCCATAATGAGAATGTCACTTTGTTACAACCTTATGAACATGGTAGTTTGGCTCGTAATGAGACCCCCTATCCTCCATCTGCGAACAAAATTTTGTTGTTATTACACATTTTTATGATAAAGGGAGGGAGGTTCAGTACTCCTTAAGAGCAGGGATGGTGAAAGAAGTTGAACATGTCAATAGAAAAATATACCCATAATCTCATTTAGTACAGACAGAGAAGATTATAACCAGGAAGGATGGAACCAACATGGTATTAAGATGATCAATCAGTATCATGTACAGCAGAAAACAATGCAGTAAAGTAGTATATAAATAATTGCGTCCCTTTTGAAAATAATCTATCATCAAGGAGTTGTTTTGTTAAAGATCATAACGTGAATTATATTAACTCACTTCAATAGAATCCATAATTCTTATCCTCATAAAAGTAGTGTACTTCATGCCATGAAAGAGAATCAGTGAAATGCAGTTGAAATGAACTAGGAATAATCCCACAAGAGGAAGGAAGGCTTGTTCTTGAAAACACTCCCAAAGTGTTGTTCCTTTGAAGGAACAACAAAAACACTCAAAAAAGTGATGTTCCTTGTAGGGAACAGCAAATGAAAATACACGCAAAAGTGTTGTTCCCTGTAGGGAATAGCAAAAAAATGCATGTGAAAAAGTGTTATTCCCTGTAAGGAACAGCAAAAAATACACCCAAAAAAATGTTGTTCATTAAAAGCAACAGCAAAAAGATGCATGCGAAAAAGTGTTTCTCCTTAAAAGGAACAGCAAAAAATACACCCAAAAAAAGTGTTGTTCCTTAAAAGGAACAGCAAAAAAGCGCATGCGAAAAAGTGATGTTCCTTAAAAGGAACAACAAAAAATACACCCAAAAAAAATGGTGTTTCTTAAAAGGAACAGCAAAAAAATGCATGCGGAAAAGTGTTGTTCCTTTTAAGGAACAGAAAAAAATACACCCAAAAAAAGTGTTGTTCCTTAAAAGGAACAGCAAAAATACATGCGGAAAAGAGTTGTTTCTTAAAAGAAACAACAAAAAATACGCTCAAAAAAAGTGTTGTTCCTTAAAAGGAACAGCGAAAAATACATGCAGAAAAGTATTGTTTCTTAAAAGGAACAGCAAAAATACATGCGGAAAAGTGTTGTTCCTTAAGAGGAATAGTAGTTGTTCCTTAAATGGAACAGAAAAAAGACAAACATACGAAACTATTGTTCCTTAAATGGAACGGCTATTGTTCCTTAAGAGGAACAACAAAAAGAAAGAAAAATTTATATACAAAATTCAAAAACGAATTAATTGCTCACTGGATTGATGCTGAGGATGGGTTACAATTTGAAAGAAGCAACACCTGAAACACAAAAATATAAAAGAAATCAGAAAAGAAACAACACTTTATTTAAAAACAGTATGTAAATAAATAAATTAAGTTACAATAGCTATGATGTTATGTAGAAAAATGATCTTTTTGAAAAATGTTTGGGTGACATGGACATGACATGAATTTTCAAATGGAAATTAATCCTTCATTTCTTTTGTTATGAATCTGTTGGGTAATGAGTTGGATGAAATTCCTTTGTTTCATTAAAATTTCTTTCAAGAACCGCTCATCCATAAATTGACCTTCTTTATTCTCCTAGGACCTACAAAAAAAACGAGTGTCTACCTGCAATAAAATATTAAATCACAGAGAAAGAGAGGTAATCAGGCTCCCCTAATCCAATAATTATGTAAAAAAACAATAATTAGTTACTCTGTATAACAAATCCACGGAGAAATAACAAATTAAAATTTATTTGTCACTTGCGGGAGAGCAATGGCCAATCATGTTAACCTGCAGTGTTTTAATCACAACTTCTTTGTTTTTCATCCAAATTAAGTGATTCCAAATCCATATGAGAACTAATTCAAAGATGTGTCTCCAATAGAAACAAGTTTTAAAAATACAATGATATGATATGTCAATTTTACTTAGAACAATCTGCATAATAGAGTCATTTTCGATTACCCCAGTTAGAACAACAGTGGATATTTTAAGGATAGATTCTTCGTTTGATGTCAGATTTAAATTATTAAAATTGTAAATTAAATTATATTTATTTATTTATCTCTAATATAAATAGGCTTTGAAGACAAGAAGAATTGATAGGTCAAATAGTCTAAGGAACCGCTGGAAAGACAGAGTTTTAAGAGTGCTGATTTATGATAGACAGTCAGTATTTTGATCATAAATTCCTCATACGGTATAAAAAATGAGTTATTCTAATTGAATTTTAAACTAGATTCATAGGGGAATCTACCATAGAAATAGGTTTTAAAAATATTGTCATTTAGGCCTCCAAAAACCGACTGTCTGAACTCTGTTCTTGAGTTGCCTACTAGATACCCTATCAATGTTTGGTTTTAACTTTTTCTTTTCAAATCCAAATTGAGTAATTCAAATTGGGTTATAAAGTATAAATAAAGGGCTATCTAGGATAAAAATATGTTTTAAAAATATGTTCATTTAGTCCTCCAAAAACTGACTGTCCCAACTCTGCTCCTAAGCTGCCTACTAGACACCTTGTCAATGTTTTGGTTCTAACTTTTTCGTTTCAAATCCAAATTGAGTGATTCAAATTGGGTTGGAAAGTAGGCATCAAGGGCTACTGAGGATAGAAACATATTTTAAAAATATTCCATTTTGGCCCCTCAAAACATGATTGTCCCGGCTGTGTTTTCAGAAATTTCATCAAGCCCACAAGCCAAAAAAATATGATATTCAAGCATTTTTTCCAAATTGGTAATAAAAATGAATATGAGTTTTTGTAGAACTATTATTTCCATTATAAGTTATCTACGTACATAAATGGATTAAAACATTTATCACCAATTTTGATTTTTACAGCGTGTTGCAACAAAAACACTATTCTTACATTTTTTTAAAAAATGTGTTTATTTTATTTCCTTATTTATTTTATTTTCTACACTAAACTATTCTGATTTGAAAAATGAATATGATTACATATAGGAGTAATTCTAATGGAACCATTCTCGAAATAAGGCTTCATGTATGCACATACCCAAATTTGAAAAATGCATATTAATGAATATTAAGGTATGAGAAGCCAACTTCCCTTGAAAAGATGGTGTCAAAAATTGTTGAAGTATGGAGTGATGTTGTAAACAAATGATGGAGTAAGAACAATCTTCAATATATCCTTTACTTTTTTTATTTCACTTAGCCATCATATCATGAAGTTCTTGAGCTTTTAAAATGGTTTGTTGATGCAAACTAGAAGAAACCTCATTTTTTTACATAACTTCTACAATTTTTGAATTTGAAACATTCTTAATCTCATTGTAAGTTTTCTCTAATGGCGCATGTGAGATAGAATGGGTGGGAAGGGTCGGTAAATTTTGCAGTTCAACACTGTAAGCATTTTGTACTGGTTTATTATGGTGAGGGTGTGGAATGAATTGAGCAGGAAATTGTGTACGGAATAGAGCATTTTGATGATGTAGATGATTGGGTTGAGTGGATGATTTTGATATGCAAACAGGAGGTTGTGGAAGAGCTGGTGAGGAATATAGATGATGTATTTGTGCTACAAGATGAGGGAAAGTAATCATGCAATCATAAGGTGAACCATGCCAAACTTGTAGACAAGATTGGTGGTGGTTATATTGAGATTGACATGGCTGCCCTAACACATTAGAATTCCATAATGGATTATGCAAGTAAGAGAATGGAGAAGAAGTGTTTTGAACCATACTTGTAGGTCATTATTTCCATGGTTTTGACCTTGTTGCATTTTCCTCATCTCTTTGATATGATACTTCCATCCTAGATAAGGAAGAGTGAGTATATATGAGATGCTCCTTTTGGCAATGAGCGAAAAGTACTTCTTCAATTTCTTGATTTTTCTAAACCTGCAAAACATCCAAATTTGAACTCAGAGAGCTAATAAAATCAACTTTAAAATTTTCAAATAAAATATTGATTTCAGCTCTTATGTCCCATGTTCTTGTAGCATATTTGGAAAAGAAAGAACAAACATCTTTAGAATTCTTACCAGCCTTGGAGATTCCTCTTGAGTACCTTATGCAAAATTCACAAATGTCATCATATGATAACTGAAAAACATCACCTTTTCCTATCAGATTTAAGAGTTCTAAAAATTCATCTTTGATCCCTTTGAGTAGGAGTGTTTTTAAGATCTCTTCTTCCAAATATTTATGCTTTGATTTTTGAAGGTTGTAATGAAATCGCTCCACATAGTCCTCCAAACTTTCATCTTCCCCTTGTATCATATCGAAAATATCTTCATGGATTTGTAGTAGTCTTAGTACTTCTTCAAGAATATGTTCTTCATGTCCTCCCATGTTTGGATGTAGTTCCCACCTAGGCTCATGAACCATTAAAGAGCTGCTCCTTTTAGAGTTAGAGGAAACACTTTCAACCTTTGATCATTAGTACAATAATCATATCCTCTACAAAGTATTTCAAACTCAAATAAGAATGTATTTGTATCTTCATTTGTCAAACCATGAAAAATTGATAGAGAAGATGGGGGAATTATGTGCATTTGTGTCACTCCTCCTATATCTTTGATAGGGAATTCAAAAGTAGAAATGTGAGCTATTTCTTACCATAATAGAAGATGTTCTTCATGTGTTTATTTGAGGCTCTTTCTTCAAATGTTGATGTAAATCGGTTAGTGAAATGGGTGGTGCTTACATCACCACTTGAGTGAAATCATGAGATTTGTTTTTTAAATTTCTATGTTTTTTTTTTAGTCATTCACAGAAAAATTCAAACATTTACCCTAAGTTCTTTAACAATCCTGCTGAAAAGCGGGCAGGGGAGCTGGGCTTTTCCATGCTCTGTTCGCAGGTTCTTACCTTCTGTTTTTAATACCCAACTCTTTCCTAATAGGAACTCATCAGATGCACACTACTCTTTATAAATGGCTACACTCTCCCCTGAAATGGCGCCAAAATGTTGAGTGGTAAAAGGTGTCTTTTTAACCCCTATTTATCTTCACATTAGTTATCAACCCAGGGACGATTTTTTATCTCAAGAGTGTACTCAGTCTGAGGCAGTCACTTGCTCAAGAGTAATGTTTTGCAGTATAGTGCTTTAAAATGCAAAGATAAATGAATGTTGGAAACAAAATCTAATTGAAACTGAAATGTTCTGTAACTATATCATTCACTCAAACAATCATCAGCCGAGGACTCAGTAATGATAACTCTCTCCCCTGTAAACTGATGCAAATGAAAATCAATCATAGGCAAGATCTCCAATGTGAGAACTTAGACAGTGGTAGTCAGTGTCCTTTACAGTTATTTGTCTTTCAATCCACACTAAAGCAAATAACTGGAAATGGAAATTCAATTGGAAATGCTCACTAAAACACTCTTGCTGCAATATCAGTTAAAAGGTGAAATCAAATCCTTGCATGAAAGAGATAACAACAAAGCCTATTTGAACAGCAACACTAAATTAATGGAAATGAACAGAAAAGCTAAATTAATAGAAATGAACAGCAATCTGAAATATAACAGAACAGTAAAGCAAATTAAGTGGAAACACACAGCAACTGCATATGTAACTGAATCAGCAGTAACCTGTAATGCACGGCAGAATCTGAAGTGAACAATGAAGCTTTATAACCAAAATGAACAGCATAACAATTTAAGTTGTAATGAATAGCAATATTTGTTATGGTGGAAGAAAATAGCAACGCGGTCCAATTGCGATTTCATGCACGAAACGATTTCAGGAAAATGTACAAGAACAGGAAGTTAGAAAGCAATGTAACTCAAAAGCAATGAAAAGTAAATCAAACCATCACACGAATGGAACTATAAAATAATGGCACAGGTAGCAAGTGGATCCACCAGGGTCAAGCCCTTAGCCACTAGTGAAGCACTGTCAAACTTACTCCAGTATCAAGTAATGGGACAGTAACTCTTTTATTGATTAATCATCAAACTGTGAAATCATTACAACAGCAAAAGCCTTGAGAATTACAATGGTAATGAAACAGTCCCCCTTTCCTCCTATCCTATCAGATCCTATCTCTAATAATCCCTAACGTAATTTCTCATAATCTATCCCATCATGAATCATGAATCCTGAATCCCCTTCTCTGATCTTTGTTTTCATTTAAATACAGAGAGCAGAGGTTAGTTACAACAGAGATGATTACAATATGATTCTCATCACAAAATTGGATTGCTCACAACAAATTGATAAACAAGATCCTATCTGGAATATCTCTTCATCAATCATTCAACAGGAACAGGTCGAATTTGGTATTGCAACTGAGATATTTTGGAAAACGGACACAACAGCGAATTTGAGAAAAATGTCTTCATAGAACCTTATGTTTATCTTAATACATACCAAACTTGGGAAAACGGCTCCTCAAAAAACTAATTTGGTTCGTTCTGGACAAAACCCATGTCTCGGATTTTCCAGATTCTTCTCCATTTTCCCAAAACGTCCAATGCAAAATTGTCACTTCTTATTCCAACGAATTTTTGAGTTGGCATATTTAGTGATGAGTTGGAGATCAAATCTTCAATCTGGAAAATATCTTGGAGGCTAAAATGGTGAAAAAATTTATTAATAAACCATCATTGGTAAAAACATGCATAATAATCAATTTATTAAGAATAAAGGAGAAGAAATTATATTTGTCCATAAGAGCATAAATAATTATAAAATGGAATTATAAGATAAATTATGATAAATGATGTGATAAAGAATGGTAGAAATAGGCATTAAAAAATGATAATAATAATGACATATTAACGACCCAACAGCAGGATAGTAAACAGGTGAAGGTTCCTATTTCTGTAGGTTTGAGGTTATCTGTTGAATAGTGTCCCAAGACACAAGAAGAGGAAGAGGACATGTCCCATGTTCCATATGCAAGTGCAGTCGGTAGCCTGATGTATGCAATGGTTTGTACTAGACCAAACATTGCACATGCAGTGGGAGTTTTGAGTAGGTTTTTGTCACCACCAGGAAGAGCACTACAGCAGTGAAGGGGCTTTTCAGTTATTTGCGTGGCACTAGTTGATTATGGGTTGCTACCAAGGGACTGAGATTGGGATAATGTTAGATATTCATGGTGTTTGTTATGTTGATCTAGTTGAGATTGGATCAGAGCAGATCTACAGTGGGTATTGTTTACTATTTAGAGGTGTAGTCAGGTTGATGAGTAAGAAACAATCTGTAGTGGCATATTAACTACAGAGCAATAATGGAGCCACTCATGCAAGCAAGGAAGCAATTTGGTTGTAGAGATTGTGTTCAAGTATGGGGTTAGTATAGGGAGCTATAAGGATAGACTGTGACAGCCAAAGTGCAATTTTCTTAGCAAAGAACCCCACATATCATTCAAAGACAAAGCACATTGATGTTCAGTATCTCTTTTTGAGGGATATAATAAAAGACAAAAAGGTGTTGCAAGTAAAGGTGGACACTTTGAAGAATATTGTAGATGCATTGAAAAAACCTGTGAGCTCTGAGAAGTTCTCTTGTTGTAGAGAGACAATGGGCATTTTAAAGCTGGAAAAATGACTAAGCTCTCTTGTGGCCCCCTGTAGAAAGAAAATGACAAGTGGGAGAATGTTGGGTTGTGTTATATTCTTTCCACAACTAGCCCACGTACTTAACCGAGGGTTAGAGGAGGAGAGGTCACAGGGGGTTTGAGGGGTACTCATAACCCCACTTTATGGGGTCCAAGGCAGCGCCCCAAAAAATTTTGGTTTTGGACCCTATGTTAGGATAAGCGAACCCACCTATGGTTTTGTGCATGTTTTTAGCACATGTTTTTGGACGCGATGGTTTTCGGTCCATGGTATTGAACATGATGGTTTTCGGTCCATGGTATTGGATGCGATGGTTTTCGGTCCATTGTATTGGATGCTTCGGCATGTATAAATATGTAGTATTAACATTGAAAGGAACATAATGAAAAATCAAGCTGGTAGTCCCGGTTTTGGGATCCAGGGGAAATCTCTGTGTATATGTGTTCTATATGTTATGCTCTCACATGGTTTATTTTCTGTGTTTTAGAATTCGTATGCAGGTAATTTCTGTATGAGATTAAAACTTACAGATGAAGCAGTAGCACAGACTCGGCAGTTGGAGCAAATCCTCGAGGAAGCATGTCGTTGCATCCCCAAACTAGAAATTGCAATAGATTTACCAGTAGGGATACGGATCCAAAAATTGGCTAGTGGATTCCGCGAGGCAAAGGAGGAAGCAAAGAGGATCCAGCTGGACCTCAACCTACAGATCGTGAAGCTGCGGCAGAAGGCGCAACCCTCTACACCCCTGGAAGTCAGAGAGAAATGGCACTGCACTATTCAATAGGGGTTGGAAGCAATTGAGCGCGCCATACAGGATTGCACGAGCTTGTTAGATCAGTCACTCTTCACCCTCAATTCACTGTAGGAAGACCCAACACTATAGCATTTAGAGACAGAAGCGCAGGAGTTGCAGCGCGCCTATGAAAATGTTTGGGGGACTGCACATATAGTCACCCTTACTCAGCGACTGGCTAAGTGAGGGAGGCCCAGGCTCTAAAGGAACAAGTGGATGTCGCGTGTCAGAAAGAAGCAGTGCTTAAAGCACGCATCCAGCCTTGGCTTGAGGAAACATTCACTGTCACAGCCAAGATCGAGGGAAAGCTGGCACATATGCAGGGCATATATGCACTCAGGCAAGGAATTTCACCTGACAATGATGCATCAAAGATTCGTGCACAACTGGTACAGCGAACAGAGGAAGAATGTGTTGCAAACGTAAGTGAAGTGCAGAGGTTGTTGGATGTACTTCACGCGAAGATCAATGCACCAACCGAGTGACTTGGGACGAGTCACAATGATTGTGTTGGGGGCTTGTTGGCTAGTGGATCCCCCCATAGCATGTTTTTGGGGCTTAAAGCCCGAGTTTTGGTCAATGTAATGTAAAGACCCGGCAAAATGTGGTTGTGGAGCATGAAATTCTAGGGTTGTCCGCCCTAAAATAATGTAATTTATTATAGAATGTGTCGGCCTACCCATGGTCTGCGAACCATGGGATTGTATAAATAAAGCGAGGCTCTAAGTGTAAAAGGAATTCAAAGCCTTAGCTTTAAGAAGTAATATGGGTTTTTGAGGAATTAGATCTTAGTCTATAAGTCTGAGTCTTGGGTTGTAGTAGTAGGGAGAGGCTCTGCAGCTGTGTGCGCAGAGGCTTGGTAGAGTCCGCAGTTGTGTGCACAGACCCCTAGAGCTGAGTGCACAGGGCAGAGTTGGGATTGTATCTAAACAAAGGATTAATAAAAGATAAGTTAATTGTGGAATATTTTGTGTCTATGCTTCTGTTATCTTTATGCATCTCTTTACAGTTTATGATTACGTGCACTGGTTATAAATGTTGAATGATTAATGAGAATATTGGGTATATGCAATTAAGTTAAGATCTATAATAAATGCACAATCAAGAATAAGGATCTAGACATCTCCCCTTCGCACTCGTTACAGAGCTATAGGAAGAATTCACACAAGTTGTGAAGGACAGACGGTTGTGTAGAGCAGCGCAAGCACGCAGGATCGGTTCGTGAACTTCCCAGACTTCATCAAGACATCCCTAGGGTGCGAAAACCTAGTTCTAGCACCCTCCCATACTACCTCGGGTGAGACCTCAGTCCGCGCACTACGAACTGTTGCTGAAAGTGCCAGTAGTTTCAAGATTTGTTTGGCTAAATCACTTCTAAACCTGGGTCAAGCCCCAAGAAGCCAACAGTGTCAAAGGAACGCCTTTCCTTTCGAGAATATCACATCATAGCCTCTGTCCTCAAGCATGGAAACAGATACCAAGTTCTTCTTTAGCTCAGGCATATACATAACATTCTTCAAGGTGAGTGGAGCCCCATGCTCCCTCTGAAAAGTAATCGCGCCCAATCTAGTAACATTATACTTCCTGTCATCACCCATCTCGATATGCATCTAGAGATCTTTCTCCTCCAAGTCCCTGAATAACTCTTTGTCACCAGTCATGTGGAATGATGCTCCACTGTCTAAGTACCATACACTTCCCATCATTGATTACACCATGCATGCAATGAGGGAAAAGTCCAATTCGAATTGAGAGGCCAAATCCTCACCCACTGCTCCTCCTGAGGACTTCTTCTTGGACTTCTTCTTGGACTTCTTCAGTGGAAAATTTATAGCAAAATGGCCCAGCTCATGACAATGAAAGCACTTAACTTTTGTCATGTCTTTCTTCTTACCTCCATGATAAGAATCTAATTTGGAATGGGAATATTTCCCTTTCGCCTTCTTTGCTTTAATCGCTAAGGCACGGTTCTCTTCATCATCAATCTTTGATGAAGAGCCATCTTGGTATTCCTCCTTATATCCTCCTACATCTAATCAGGCCATAATCGTTTCCAATCTGGCAGCTTCTCCCGACCATTGACATAGTCTTGATAACTATGCCAACTCTTTGGGAGCCCCAGAAGAGCAATACTCATCATATCATCCTTGGAAACCATGATTCCAACACTTCCAAGTTCATCAAGACACTAAGTGAAATTGGTCAAGTATTTTAAAATCATCTCGCCTTTCTCCATTTTGATTTTTTGAATTTTGTCCTTTAGTGCCAATTTCCTTTGGTCACTATTGTTCTAATATAAGTCCATCAATGTTTTTCACATATCATAGGAGTTTCCTTTCCATGGAGACTTGAGACAATGTGGTCTCAAACTCCCTCAAAGATTATCCACCTCGCCTTCACCACACATTTCTTCCATTTAGAAAAATTTTGTGGATCTTATGTTGTTGGCTTAGGAATTTCTTTAACAATGAATTCCTTCAAGCATTTATCCTCTAGCACATCCTCCATTTTTTCCCTCCAGGCTATAAAATTTGAGCCTCCTTCCAAGGAATACTCGAGCCGCAAACCATAGAATGCCATCTACCAATCCTGAAGTATGTATTAAATTTGAATTTCACATGTAACCCAAAACTAAAAACTTTGATATCTCCTCTAGTATATTATTCTCAGCTCCGATACCATGTAGAAAATCATGTAGATTCACAAGCTCATGCAATGTACTAAAGGATCTACTTATAATTTCAACCAACGGAAGCCAATAGATCGAGGAAAATAATATGAACAAGAAGAAGATAAATCAATGGCACATAACACAAGATGTATTTGGGGAAATCCATTGTTCAAAACCTTGTTATCTGTATTGCATATATTAGAAATATGAGTGAATATACAAAGCTTGTTCTCACTAGAACAATTTCGCACAAGTATGATCAATTCTCTCATCTCACAAACTACATCTTGGACAACACTTAGCTAATTTTGCAGCTCTCCAAGCCCCTAATCTCTTGCGTAATTCCTAGGTTGAATAGCCCGTATTTAAATGGATTCATGTTTTCAAAAATGTGCAATCCAAACATAGGATCAATCTTTGATGCATGCATGATATTTACACTCCAGTAAATAATACAACTAATAGTACATTGTCCTTACACTCTAGTCTTAACTGGGTCTTTCTCAGAATCAACATGCATGAGTTTCTGATGAAGGAATCTTCAGTTAACTAGAGTGATACTTGTTGTTGCACTAGTGCATCAACTAACTGTTAACTCTATATTAGTTCCACAAACATTTTGGAACTAATTTCACTTAACTTAACTCAGTAAAATGAGTGATCTAATTTTCAACTCAATTTAAACTCATATTAGACTCCTAAAACTTAGGGAGAACATATACATGACTTTAGAAAGACTTCCAACTCGAAATTCATAACCTAATTAAGTTAATTAAACTTAATTAACTATTTACAAGTTGCTATGAGAATAGAATTCGATTTTAATTCTCAGTTTAATTCAAGGACAAATTAAACTAGAATTTCGTGTTGCCATTTCTCAACAATTCATGGTGTGCCTCATGCTATGATTGTCAGTTGGGTTTCTTGACCTCATTATATGAGCAGAGAGGTTAATGATAGCCATTGGTTTTATTGATATGTGGTTCCCATGGAGCGTGTTTGTTGATGCTTGATGTGCATATTGTTGCATATTGTGTGATGTTGCTCATTGATGTTGCTTATGGTTGCTAGTGCATATTGTTGCTACTGCTAGAGGTGTTTGGTGTGACATGTTGTTCTGATGTTACTAAGTCCATATATTGTTTTTTGTTGATGTGGAGAGTATGTTCGTTGGTTTATATGCATCATTTTTCAACCATGTAGAGATCAGATTCTCTAGTACTTGTGCTTGAGTTCCATTTCATTATCATATGGAGTTGACCCTTTGCCATTGATGTCAAAGGGGGAGAGATAGAGGAGATTGGTATGGAAATTGCATGTGGTTTCCATAAATGCCAAAGGGGGAGATTGTTGGAATTATGGTGTTCATGCTGGCAGCTAGCTCATGTTGGCATTAATGCCAACCCTATTTAGATTAGCTGATGTATTGATGCCTTCCTTTTAATATGGTTACAGTTGGTTGTGTTGACATTGAGTTGTTTATGTTGGCATTGATGTCAACCTTGTGATGTATTGATGGTCAACTGATGGAAATATGGTAGTGTTACACAGCAATTTGCCACCATCCATGTTACCCCTTCTCCCGCACCTTGGAGGACTCATTCCAGGACCTTTGAGAAGTGACATGACCTGGAAACACTTGCATTGTATTCCCTTGAGTATGAACTTCATTTGCCCTGAAGACATCTCCTGCAAAAAACCCATAAAAACAACCCTTTTTCCATTGGCGCGGTTTCACTGTGCAGCACTCACGCCAATGGGGGAAATCCTCTAAAGAGGACGCGCAAATTGGCGCTCTTTCACGGAGTCGCACTCGTGCCAGCCATAACGAGTGGTGTTTTTTAACAAACCAACAACCGAAGATTCATCCTAACCAACTCCTGGGCTAAATCTATCTTGAGTTGGGTGGTTTGGCTTCGAATCTCCATAGAGGGGAAGTGGTTTGCCACCTGTCATGGAAGCTTCTTTAGTGATAAAGCCAATCCCATAAATATTGTGGATGATCCCAACTCCCCCTCCTCCATCTATAAAAGCTTGTCCATTTTCCTTAGGCAAGCTAGTTCCAAAGATTAAGAATTGTCAAGTTCATGCTGCAAGAAGCCTTCTTCACTCCCATAAGGCTAAATCTAAAGTAAGGAGATTCTTATCCAAATAAGCAAAGAGAGAGAGCTTGTTCCCATTCCCAACAAGCTTTGCAAGACATGTGCTGCTAATCACCCAGCCAAAGGAGGATTTGACGTTAGAACTATGGTTGTATTCTTCTTCTTTGTTTATCAATAATAGATAACTATTATTATGGTTCCACTCTTATTGTTCTTTGTAATGATGATGAGTTATATCCTTTCTGACTAATATATAGTTGCATCTATTAGATTTTATGTTTGTGTTTGTGTCATTCTTTGTATGTGCAGGTGCCCATTCACAGAGATCGTGGGGATCATGACCGGCCGGAGCAAAGGAATGGGAGCGTCAACTCTTCTACAAGCACTAGCGTTGTATGATTGTTGCTAGACCCGATCTGTGCTAGTAGGGATCGCCTCTGTCTGCAGAGGGGATTTACCTCCACAACAATTTGGCGACTCCGCTAGGGATTATCTTGTCTTTCCTTTTTGGTTGTTTCTTGGTTTTTACCTGCTTGGTTAGCCTTATGGGTTGAGTTCTTTTGCTATTTCTCGCCTCTTGGTTTACCTGGTTATTGTTGGCCTAGATTTGGATTGCTTGTTTTTTATTTTTGCATAGCAAACTTGACTAGCGCGCTTTTATAGCGTAACAGTCACGCCAATTGGCGCCTATTGCTCATTTACAACCTGTGCGAATCCTTAAAAGTCGCTAGTTGTAGCCTGACAGTCGCACCAGGCCTGGGAACTGTTAAAGTTTGCTTGGTTTTAAGCCTTTTGAGCTTGGTCTTTGTTTTTGGATACATTTTCTCAACTGCTTAAGTGTGTTGGAGTCTTGTTTAACTGGTTTTGAGTCTCTTTTTTCAGAAATTCTTAATTTTATTTCCTTCGGTCATTACTTGGAGGTTTGTCTCAGTCTTTTCACAATTTTGCATCTTTTTTCTTTTGTTTTTGAAAAAAAAATTCCCCCTCATTCGCCGGGGGGGGCTAAATTGTGTATGAGTGTTAATCGCCTTTGAGTGTTTTTATTTTTGATCTTTGGAACTGTCACCTAATTTTCTTGATTTGCACTTGATTGGTTCTTAGATTACATTAGAATCATCTTGTGTTTGAGAATTCTCTTGCATAGATCACACTTGCATAATTAGAATTCTCATTTTCAGAATATGAATGAAAATGTGCATAGATTACATTTGCATACTTTTCAAGTGAATTGTGCATAGATTACAATTGCATAGTTTACATTCTGAAAAATCAATCGTAGATTTAGATCAGTTTTCTTTGATTTGAATTTACATATTTTTATGCTTGTTTTAAACACACAAAAATAAAAATAAAAACTGTTTTGGAATTGATTTGCATTAGTTTTTCTTGACGAAATTAGTACATTAGAGAATTTGTTATATTTTCTCTTAGTGATCAATTTTTTGCATTGTTGGAAGTGAATGGAAACTCTCTCCTTACTTTAGCTAGCATTCATCGAATGAAATGATATATTGCAGCATATAGTTTTCATTTACGAAATTTTG
The DNA here is from genome assembly GCA_000404065.3 of Pinus taeda. Lineage (NCBI taxonomy): Eukaryota > Viridiplantae > Streptophyta > Pinopsida > Pinales > Pinaceae > Pinus > Pinus taeda. The sequence goes on along the minus strand of APFE030731672.1, from coordinate 304,092 downwards.
AGACATTACATACGGTAAGGCCTGAAAACTAAAACATAATCAAAGATCAACTTTAAAATGAATTGAATGAATCTAACAACGCATTGGAACATAACGCACACTTTTTAGAGGTCTAGGCTAGAGACGTGCTCCCACGTCATTAAACCTAGTCACTTTTGTTTCCACTCAAGGTTGGGTGATTCCTCCTTTTGTAACTCGATAGTGGTCTAGTACAGATTTGTGCTCCCACATACCATCGAGTATATGGGGAGACCCCACTAGGTTATCATCCTTTATCCATAGGAAGCCGTGTCTGCCGCCTTACGACCCGTAATGCACTGAACACAGCATTCGGGAAGATTGACTGCCGTACAGAAAGTCCTTGGTTTTCATACGATAGCCAAGGTGTATATGCAGTTTTACGGATTGTCTGGTAAACCTTTTGCCTAGTTCTCCAGAGTAGTCACTTTTGATCCTTTTCGAACTCCCTAAAAGAAAAGGCTCATCTGAGCATTTATCACTTCGGGCTCATTAAAGATTCGAAGGCGACTAGAGTCATCTTTTTGTCCTTTTCTCGACTCTCTAAAGATGAAAAGGTCAAGTTGTGTGCTTGTGTCTACAAATTAAATTACCCGTGATAACATGCCCTGTTAGATTCTGTTTGTTGGTCGTTTGATTGTGTGTCTTGACTTTTTTTTAGCCTCGTGTGTGATTTTCAGTTTTTGATGGCAACTTTTCCAGAGTTCACCAACCCTGGAATCCCCTCTTATGGGAATCCTGGTCATTTTCCTCCTTTTGGGAATGTTGGTGCTCCTTACATGGCAACGTTTTCCCTTCATGGGTTAACTGTTGGGTTGCCTGTTTGGTTTTTCTCAACCTCTATGATCCCTAATGTCTCAACTACTGGTCAATCAGTTCCTCCACCTGAACAACATCATGTTGATTCCAAGGTGGACCTCTCCCCTTCTTCGCATGTTTCTACGTCCTCATCTTCTACTTTGCCTAGTGAAAGTCTAGATTCAAGTAACCAGGTGGCTAAGAAGAAGAAGAAGAAGACAAAGAAGAAGAAGTCTCATAAGCGAGAGGCTAAAAGTGCAGCTACTGCCCTGAGTACATCCTAGGTCGGAACTCCTTCTGCTCCTCCGCGGAAGGTTAAGTTTCCTTGTAAATTGTGCAAGGATGACCATCTTCTTCATGATTGTCCCGGCCTTCCCAAGATCTTAGAAGTATGGTCTCACGATCTAGCATGCCCCTCATCGTCCTCTGAAGCTCATGGCGATGCTACCCTACCAACTGGCAACGAGGCGAAGAAAGGGAAGATTCGATTCTCCTCTAGGCTATGTGACGACAACCATCTCCTTCACCTTTGTCCGCTCAAGGATAAAGCTTCCACTTTTTTGGAAAGTCTTACGGCTTCTTCACCCCAACTCCCCATTGGTTATCAGAGGCTCTCTTCATATTCTCTCCCTGTTGACAAAGAGATTGATTTAGATCCTTCTCTTGTCCATCCTCCTCTTTCCGAACCTGGATGTGTTAAGCTGTTCGGGACCAACCTTTGGTCAGAGAGAGTTTCAACTTAGGTTCACCGCATGTTGATCACTCTGTGTCAGAAGAGCATCATGCTCATGTTCTTCTCGTCTCGTCAGATTCTCCTGAGTCCGAAAACGACTCTCCTATCCCAGCTGATCCTGAGAGTCCTTCTTCGGAGCAGGGGGGCAATCATATGATTCCCCCACCGAGTAGTTCAGTCATTTCCTTCAACTGGAGTCACCTAATTGCTTTCTTCCTTCCATCCCATGTGCCTTTCTAGATTACAGTACATGCCTGTGATAAGGCAGTACCTGGCACTGTCTTGGATGAGGGTGCATCTGTCAGTCTTATGCCTTCCACTAC